>VYZM01015415.1:37532-54711 GCA_013398915.1 Dromas ardeola
TGGCCTGACAAGTGCTGAATAGAGCGGGATAATGACTTCTTTATCTCTGCTGGTCATGCCTTTGTTGATGCAACCCGGCATTCTGTTGGCTTTCTCTGCCGCAGCAGCACACTGCTTACTCAATACTGAGTTTGTTGTTCACCAGAATGCCCAGGTCCCTTTCTACCGAGCTGCTCCCCAGCCGGGTAGATCCCAGCCTGTGCTGCACTACTGGATTGTCTTCCCAACTGCAAGACCTTACACTTGTCCTTGTTGAACTTCATAAGGGTCTTGTTAGCCAACTCTTACAGCCTATCCAGGTCTTCCTGCAGGATGGCTCTCCCTTCCGAAGTGTCCACTTCCCTCTCACTTTGGTGTCATCAGCAAACTTCGACAGGGCACACTTGATCCCATCATATGGGTCGCTTATGAAGATACTAAACAGTATTGGGCCCAGCAGTGATCCCTGGGGGACCCCTTGTGGCAGGTTTCCAGTTTGAAAAGGAGCTATTTACCACCACCCTCTGGGTGGTGCCTGTCAGTTTTATCAATTAATGGGGATTAAATGGATGTGCAGTTCCTGATTTCCTCTTACCCACACCAAGAGCAGTGTAAAGCAGGCTTAGTTTTCACTACAGAATTTTGTATTCTTAAATACACACTCCAGTAGTCCTTATTCTGCCATATTTCCCATGATACCTGCATTAGCCTAGATACTATTCCGAAGTGCATTCTGACTGGCACGGTTTTTTGTTTGTTTCTTTTTGTTTGTTTTGAACTGGTTTACTCAGCACTAAGTTAGGTAAAAACATAACCATTTGAAAGAGGGCAAAAGTCTCAAACACATGGGAAAATAGGTCAACAGGTTTTAAATTTGCATGAAGATGGTAGGAAACATGACCACATCCAGCTCAGTCTGGAGGAAATGACACCCACAGCCATGCCTCTGGCTTGTTCAGACTCATAACATACTTTTATACTTGCAGTAGTTGTCACTCAAGTTACTTTGGGAAATACTGTAAATACTAGAACAAATTTAGACATGGTGGGGGAAGGGAATCGCAATTACACATTATTTCTTTCACGTAAGAATGTTTCTCTTTTTCTCTCCAAGATAAATCAAAACAGACATACACCACTATATGCTAGATGAAATCTGTAAATGCAAAAAAACCATCTTCAGTAGCATCAGTAAAATCCAGAACAGTAATACTATCTTCAAAAAAACCTATAAACCAAAAACCTCTACTAGACTTGCTATAGCAATTAGATCCTGCTGAGAAAACATGACAACCTTTTCCTACTTGGTGATGGCTATGCCTACTGTGGAAAGGCAACACAACCAAGACAGACCATGTTAAAAAAAAAAAAAAAGGAACAGTAAATACAGTAAAGATAACCTTTTGACTGTATGTCAGCCAATAGGTAGGTCTAGGATTGACAAGTAAAAAAGGATTTATGGTGTGTCAATGGTGTCCAGCCTTCAGCTACTGTGAGCCAAATCACCTCTTACATGAGCACTCAATGACCACGTGCCATTGCTTTTCCCCTGTCACCATTCAGCCTATTGCACATAGAATCATAGAATCACTTGGGTTGGAAAAGACCTTTAAGATCGTCAAGTCCAACTGTTAACCTAGTACTGCCAAGTCCACCACTAAACCATGTCCCTAAGCACCAAGCATATCCCTGCGTAACTTTGCCTTGCATGTTATGAATTCTTCCCCTACACATAAATCAGTAGCACTTAAAAGTGAAATCAAACATATTTCAAAAGGTCAATTTGCAGCAAACAAGGTTTTAAATGTGATGGTGACTTTTGATAAAGATGGTCAGTGACTCTGATGTGTAGCAAAATATATTGGTAAGCAGAACATTCAAATATTGATTGGTCGCTGTTGTAAATTATCTGTGCATTCTGACAGCCAAGTGAAGTGAGCTGTGCAAATGAACAGTGGTCAGACTTTCTTCACTAAGACTGAAATGATCAATGACTTCTCTTACCTGGTCTTGCATTAATGTTGCAAGATGGGTTGTTTTTCCTCCAGGTGCAGCACACATATCCAAAATTCTCTCTCCTGGTTGAGGGTTTAAAATATGGCTCACAATCACAGAAGGCAAGTTCTATCATAAAAACAAATACGGGATAATTCAAACTTTATGCCCTGTATCAAGTACTATGTTAAGGAATGACAAACTCAGTGAAACAAAAATTCATTCAGCAGTGAAGATACCTATGGTATTACTGTCAGTTCCTTAACAAAAAATAAACTATTGGGATTATATAAAAGAGACAGTATGGGTCAGAAGTCTCCAGTGGCTCCTTTTTTTATTTAAAGCTCCATGATTTCATCATTCTACATTTCAACATAGGACAGGTGGTCAATTGTCATGTCCGAGTATTGCTTTTAGTTAGGTTTATAGTGGGGGAAAAGGAGTGTAGGTATCACAAATATTAAAGATGTGAAAGGAAAAGCTAGCTTGAAATAAGTTCTTAAGTTTTACAATAAAAACTACATAAAAATTTGCCATTCTTTGGAAGCTGTGCAGTTTTACAGTAAGAGGTAGTGAAAGCTGTGCTACTGTAAGATTTTTCATGGTTATTTTGTTCAGGTGGATTTTTTTCATTAGGGCTAAAAAGATACGGATTTTCTCTTCAACTTGAAGTCAACCTAATATTTGGAGACTTTCCTGATTATCTACAGAAGAATAAACCCTGAAAAATACTAATATTTCAGAGTTCATAGACAGATTCCAAAAACTAAAAGTTCTATGCAGAGTATCCGTGCAAAAAGAATTTCTAAGTTTTTAAGTGAGTATCTCTTCTGATATCTCAGATGCAGTATGATAAAACCACCTACACGTAGATACACATTTCATTCTAAACACTTTGTTTTCTTTAAATCCAAAGAGTGAATCAGACACCATAATACACAATGAATATATAAAGCATTAATGTATGCTTAGAGGATATTCAGTATTCTGGAAATAGTACAGACTTTTATTTTTGTAACAAACGTACCTGTAAAAACAAATGACTAGGGAGCACATTGTCAAACGAAGGACTAAGGTAGACTGGCTCTATCATTCTTACACCCAACCCACTGAAAAACATGGAAAGAATATTTCAATTACTCAGATTTATAATTTTTAACAGTATTCAATTAAAATCCGTATGTTTACAAATACAAACTTGAAAAAATAATTGTACAAAAATGAAAGCACTTATAAATAAACTACGAAAAATGCTTTTACAATTTTGTAATCTGATATTTCTTAAAATTACATCATTAATTTGGGTTAACCGTAACAAAAAAATGTACTACATTATAAATTGGAACTATCTGTAAAAATTGCGTGAAGCAAATTTACCTTTTTTGTACGCTAGACAGACTGAGATCTAATCCAAGCCTTGATAATGTAAAGAAATGCATAAAAAAATTTAAATACGTTAATTTCAATCCATAACTGCTTTTGGCTAGCCATGTATGCACTAGGGCACTGGCATATGATCTTCCCTCCATTCTTCTAGACTGTCTGAGATGTCTGTAAAATAACTAAAGAAATTCTATTTCAAAAGTCTTACAGGAACATTGATTTGCCTGCAAAGCAAAGTTTTGAACTTAGAAGCAACCTAAAAGTTTCAAATATGGACAAAGTTCTGACGCAGATTTCATTATCTTAAGACAAATGTATAAGGAAATGGACAACAATAAAAAAACCCCAAACCAATACTAAGCCTGGAAACAAGATTACTGAAGATAACAAGAATGAGTATTATTTTGCATATGCACTGCACAGTCCAACAAGAAGAAGGAAGGATAGGAGAAAGCAAACTTGCAGACACCAGATTTAGTGTTACATATTGCCATTCCATGTCATCAACTCAACAGGTATATCCTACCACTACTTCTACTATATTTAAGCACTAATAAATCAGAAATCCTCTGACAATGTAAACTTTTTTACTAGATCTTTTTTAGTTTGATCTTGTGATGTTAAGTCTCAGTCATTAATTTGATGTCCATGCTCTTCTACACTGCTTTTTATATGTGTTTTAGATGACAGAAGAGAAACAAACCATATGCTTTGGCAAAAAAATAGAAAAGCAAGTAATCTTGAAATAGATAACTACTTGGCAAATGCTATTAGTTTTTTTAAGATATCTGACCTCATGTTCTGTCCCCTGCCCCGCCAAAAAAAGCCCCACCAAAAATTTTGAGATGGAGAAATTGAAAAGGCTGCACTTTGGTTCCATCCAAATGGGAAAGTGGTATAGAACAATTTACCAAAATGCAATTTTTACCAAAATGAGAATGTTTGTCACTTCTGTTTGTTCTATATTATTGAAGTCATATGCTAAACATAAATTCTGAAAAGGCTTGCATTTATTTCCTCCTGCCTCTCAAGTAAACTGGTATCTGGATACCATTATGAAACTAAATGTTGAGTCTGCTAATATTTACTGTAGTACTTTAATCATAATTGCCATTACATTGCCGCTACCTTAGTTGTGAAGTTACAGAAGATTCTATTATATCCCCAGAAACTAACGCTTCCCAAAAAATACTGGAACTCCCATCATGCAACACAGGTTTCAGTCAAAGCCACGTGTGGTTTCACATAGGGTGCAGAACATTTCAAAATGTCCTCCCATCTTTTTCCTTCCCTTTGCAAAGTTGTAGGTGTAGATTGCAATTACTACAGACTTACTTCAATGGGCCGCTTGAACTAAAGATTTCACTGCGGCTCAGTTCTGAAATCCCATTTCCAAGGAAAACTTTGACTCCTTCAAATTCTTTGGCTCCTCTTTTACATTTCCCTTCAATATCTGAATACACTGAGACCAGATCTCCAGCTTTCATAACTGTGCAAAGAAGAACGGAAATTTTGAGATTAATATTATACTTGACAAGACAGTAGTGACTAAATCATTTAGGATTTTCAGTAGACTACTTACTTCAACTCCTATATCATAGCAAAACTTAAACTTCCTTAATGTATTCAAAGAAAAAGATTAACTATCAGGCTTTAAAATGTACGTGGTGCATGATGGCTACCAAATGACTCGAGCTATTAAGAGACACAAGGTATCTTGTTTTCTAAAAGGCTAGACAAATCTTCACTTTATTTATTTTATCACCACGTGATCACCCGTAAGTTTTAGGCACGCTCTTTGGGATTCAGTCCTTTGTGTGTGCTCCAAGTACGTGAGTACATCAAACAACACTGGTTCAGACTTACTGTACAAAGATAATAACACTAAATTTGTCTAATGATCTCTCAATAGCTAGGTAGAACACAGCTATAGCTGCTTTTTCTCAATAGCTGTTTTTTCTCAAACTGTTGTTTTCATACAAGTGATTGTATATTCTTGTTGAAACATTTTTTCTGGTGTAGCTCTTTCCCCTCTAAGGCAACTGCTGTTCTCAATAATCCTCTAAAAGAGTTTTACCTCTCCAATTAGAAACCTCCAGATCAGTAAAGCATGTAAACATACACCAAACTCTCGAAGTGTAGTCCTAGGGACTTAACAAACTTTCTGAGCTAGAACAAAAATAGATGGAAAAGGGGGATGGTTTAGGTGATTTTGTAAAACCGTGAGCAAGCTCTATGCACTGACTGGCTGAAAAATATGCTTAAAAATAAAGGCCTCTACTGACAGCAACAAACGATTTTCCAAAATTACATTTCTGATGTGTCTAACTGGCTGGTGCAACCAGAAGATATGACAAATGAGACTAATGACAGTTCAGCTTCCCAAGAATTCTTTGAACTGTATTTAGGAATCTTTCTTTCCATTTTCAAGTGGCCTTCTGAATACGCACAAATACCCTGGAATTCTTAAATAGTAATATTTGTTGGGCATTTTTTTGCAGACCTTCTTTTTACACAATGTGACACAAACTGTTATTGTCTGCTTAAACTTCACTGAACAAAAACTTGCAGCAATTTCACTCTTCCATCAAGCATATTTGCCAATGATTTTTTGCAGTATTCACACATATGGGATTTTATTTCACTCTCTGCTGACAATCATCCTTTCAAAATGCATTAGTATTGTGTACAGTTCTTAAGCTTTTTGTAGCTTATATTGGCATTCCATAAGCATAAAGCTTAGTGTCTGATTAGTTAAATTAAACTCAAAGCCCCCTGATAATTCGTTTACCCTCATTTGGGTTGCAAGTTCAGTGATTAAATGTCTGTTCTTGCTATACTCTTTTTTTCCCTAGTTAGACCATCTGTGCTTAATACAGCCTTGTTTTATTTGGCCTCAAGTGAGTAGCATGCCTTTTTATTTTATTTTCCTATCTGCAATTCCCCTGAAGTGTTCCTGAAGTTTTATAGTATCTTTTCTTTTCTTTGAGTTGATGTTGCATGGATAATTACATGCAGCAATTATGATAAATCACTCGTTGACTCAAAGAGGGACTTCAATATTTATGAGGTTGTCTAAATAAGCCATTTCACCAACTGCTACAGCAATATACTTATTTCATTATCAAGTCCTAGATTGAAAAACATTCCTGTTCAGTGAATTGGACTTAAGCACATGCTTAAAACTTCTTGAAGGTTTTTTCCTGAAAGGGAATGAAGTTAGGTGGCTATATAAATGCTTTCCTGACTCACTTTGTTTAATAATAAGAACCATGATGATTAGTAGATCTCATCACAATAGAATAATGAGGTGAATAATCCAAAATTATGCTGGTTTCACATAAAGTTAATTTGACCTTTAAATAAAAAATAAATAGGCTGCTGAACGCTAAGCATGTATACGTAGATCTTTTTATATTGTCTCACAGGCGTTGAAACAAAAATTTCCATTTCTTAACAATCTGACATTAAAATTGAAGATTTTTCTCATCAATAGAAAAAAAACCTTTTTACTAGATCTCTCATACACAAACAATATCAAATGAATTGCCAATGGATTAAAAGTCTGGTTTTTAGATCTGTAACTTAGAATCTGACAGGATTATGAAGGCAAGCGCCTTTGTGACTGCATGAAGAAATAATATATCTGGAAATAGTATCTATTAAATAATCAACATACATCCAGTTACCATCCAGATGTATCTCTTGTGACTTTTTTTTTTTTTGACAAGACTGGAAAGCAGCAAACTTCTGTGATTTTATTCTACTGAACATCCACGTTAAAAGTTTCAGTATTCAGTAGTAAAAAAACTTTTAAAATGCCAGGTTTTACTTTGAGCCTGCTCTTTAAAAAGATTTTCAAACGAATACAAGAAACTTAAATCCTTGAGAACTAATACTTCAGCTAGGAATGACATATGGAAAAACGAACTTAAAACAGGCCAGATGGGAAATAACTACATATAATTTATTTCAAGTGTAATGCAAAAATAGTGAAAATCTGAAAAAAAAAAAAAAAAACCTTTTTAAAAAAATTATTTACCATAACTTACAACTATAAGATCAATTTCAGCTGTGAATAGAAAAAAAATATTAGTATCATTAATTATTGGAAATTGCCATCAAGAGGTGACATTTTTTCCTTCCTATTTCCAACTTAACTGGGTGTATTTAGAGAACTCTTACATCTTGAGGTAGATATGATTCCAGGGACATAAACATGTGCTCCTCGAAGTACCGCATATCCACACTGAGCTCCAACAATGACTTCAGATGCATGCTTTTTTAAATCTCGCCTAAAAATACAAAATGTAGTTCAGTTTAAAAAAATAAATACCTCCCAAGTAACCTCTAGTTCATAAATACTGTATTTGTCACAATATAACACAAAAAAATAATTAACTATCATGTATTACATTTAGAAGATTTATTTTAGTCCCAGAGGAATCAAAGGAAATAGCCAAGAAGGAAAGCAGTCCTCAAAATAAAGCAGATTCAGACACATATTGCCACTATTATGAACCTGACTCAGGAATATAAGTAAATTATACTGGGATGGAGAAATAATCCTCTATCCCTTCCTAGACCATATGATTTTAAAGTGACTTTTTTGTGTTTAACAACTGCTAAGTACTTCTATAATAACTGTATAACCAGGTACAAGGAACTTTGCCAGTAAGAATTCTGAAGAAGACAGTTACATGACTTATTAAAGTGTAAATTTATTTGAATATAAAAAGAACAGAGTGTTGAGAAAAAGATGCTACAAAGGAGAATTAAATGTGAATGAAGAAAAAATAAAAGCATTAAATGCTATTTTAGAGTGTACAGCGTTTACAAACTAGTACTGCTCATTACCAACCTCTACCTAAACATGATATAAACTGAATCTGAAGTATGTTAGTTTCATTATGAACAAGATACTTTGAATAAAATGTCCATCAGTGAGTTCAATAAAATAATGAAGAAAATCCATACGGGCAGACACAGATGCAACATGGGAAATATCCAAATACATCTTAAGAATGAAGAACAAATAGTTATTTTGTAGAGGATAAAATTCCTTCAGGGATCCTCTCGGCATTATTGATCCAGTCTCCCTAAGTCTAGCTGAATCCACTTGATTCCAGTGGAAGAAAACGCTGCCTGTATTTAGCTATTTTACCCTCTAGTTCCATATTCCACCGCAAGAGTTTAGTTCTTCTGTCTGCCACCTACCTTTCCAGAGAGGAGGAACTTATGTTACACTTGCCCTATGAAAAAGTTAATCACATAAATAAGGAAAGAACTCTATGTTTTCTTGCATCTTTTAAGAACTAAAACTCTGATCTGGTTAGGATCCACTAGGTGTTAATACAAATGAAGTTGCGCTTCATTTATAGTGAGCTAGTTATCATAACTGTTTAACAAGAAATTTATAAGTAAAATATGTGTTATGAGATTTTAAGGGTAAAGACAAAAAATTTCAAACCTGGGTCCAATGACAGGGATTAATAAGATGTCCTGGAGTTTCGGGTGCTCAAGAACCGGAACACATAGTCCTTTAAATTGCTGTTTCATTAAAAAAAAACAACCAAACAAACAGAATTATTAAGGAATACTAAAAACCCTAATATGTAAGTACTTAATTAGACTGAAAACTATTTTTCCATTCATAATTTATAGCTGTAGAGTACAAAAAAAAAATGTAGTAAAAACAGTTAAGGGAGATTTGGAGAGAGTGTGTAAGGAGACACTCCATACTAAAAACACTGGTGTAAAAGACTAAACATTTAATAAATTGAGAAATAACAAGGCTACAAAGGGATTTGCTGAGAACTGACTTCAGGGAGTGGAACAGTGTTCCGACACTCTTAACACTACCACTAGTTTTTGCTTTCTTCTGTAAGACGGTTGTGTCGAGTTGTCATCAGATCACAGTAACATCACCAGAGAAGCTCCGGTCTAATCTGTGTTATCATTTTGATGTTATTAATTATAAACCACTGTTTAAGTCTACTCATGTATAGCCTGTCTTACTTAATACACCAAGTTGGTAATCCTTTCCGTTTTTCTTTTCAGCTTAACTGTGATTGCGTACTGAAAGCTGAGTTGTGTATATAGTTGAAGAAAATGACAGCTTGCCATTTTAAAACTGTTCCTGGACTTTGAAAAGATGATGTCTTCTTGCCTGAGCCTTCTAAAATATAACCCTAAAACATGCAATAGCATAATTTTTTTGGCATCTGATAAATAAGTATTTTCTCTTAAGAAAGAAAACAATCTGTGAGCATACTTTTGTTAAAAACTGTTATGTAGTTTCCTTTTCTAATATGACCACAATTAAAAATACAAAAAGTTTATGAAAAGCCAGTCTTAATTCAGTTTTCAGCAAAACATTTTCCCTTGAAGCAAAATATCATTCTGCAATACCCATTCCCAGATTTCTACAATCAAGCTAAAATTAGCATTAACTCATTACCATTCCAGCCAACAGAACACCGTCAACTGCCTCTGCATCACAGAAACGTCTCGGCTCCTGTCATGCAATAGCTCCCTGTAGACCCACTAGCATTAATAATTTACTTAAAGAAGAACTGGATCTTTTTAGACAGAGTGAAGATCTAGGATAGAGTTTTAAAATAATCTACTTCTTAAACATAATGGCTAACATATTACCTTAATTAAACATTCATTTATCTGATAAGTAAAAATCCAGAAAATTATGTAAAGATTAAAAACAGATTAAAAAAAAAAGAAAATACAGCAGCTGCAGGGCATCACTCTGGCTCCAGTTTCTAAAACATAGAGATTTTCCCACTTCCCTAAACAGTTTGTGCAACGAAACACACAGCCATTCTCCTTTAATCTTAAATAAAAATGTTCTAAATATGCTGAACACAGCATACCAAACTACAGTTTTATCTGTTTCTACCATCTTCTCTAGACTTACAATGCCCCTGCAGTGTTTACTACAGTAGTACCCCAACCCTATCTAAGGTCTGAATCTGCCATCTGAAAAAGAGTTGGCTGACTTTTCCCTTCTGCTGTTGCCTTTCTTGGATGTATTAGATGAGGAATACTGCTAGACAATGATTTTCATTTAACATTTAATGCTGACAGGAAATCAATATGATTGCATAACGTTAATACTAGTGGACATGTATTAAGTTAAGGAATAGCTCTCATAATGAAAAGCTCTCATAATCAGGCAAAAGATGAAATATCCTGTTATTTCTATTGTAACAAAGAAAATGCACAAACCTTCTGGATTTCTTCAAACAGCAGTTTTTTCACATGTTTCACTGAGGCCAAGTGGGTATTAACTCTAACAGTTGTGAAAGATGGTGGATGAGATAAATGACTTAACAGAGACTGATATTTACTCTCCACCTCCTGTGTACCTAAGGCAGCGATAAGCTGAAAGTGAAAGAAGAGATTTTAAAATAAGTATTAAAGAGATTCACACAGCAGCCTCTTGGTCAGTGCAAAAAAAAGCACTGAATAAACATTTTGTAGAAATGGAGGAATATGGTTGTGTGGTGTGCAGTAGTGAGGAATGTCTATGTCCGGAGGCCTAATTCCAGTGAAAAGCTCATGCATTTCTTGAAAAGGACTTGTTGGAAAAAGAGTCATATTACCAAGATCATTGTAAACAGGCTGCAGCAAGTACCAAAAGTAACTGCTAGCGAGCTCTATGATACTGTAGAAAGAACAGTCCTAAGGAGATGGAAGAGTAGATTCAAAACTATGAATTAGTAACTCTTATCCCGCTATACAACAACATCATTTTTGTGTGCTTTGACATTAGGAATTCATAAATTGTCTACAGTATTTTTGTTTCTGCTCTGTGGTACTTCTGGGCAACATTATGTGGCTAGCAAGTGGTTAATTTTCTATGCGATCATACTTCAGTGGGATCCAAAACTGAAGTCTCAGATTTGTGCTAAGTTTAGCTTAAATATTTTACTTTAAGCCAACAGGCCTAAAGAATAATTTTATATTTTAAATAGAATCATATATAAAAATCTGTGTCTAATGTGAAGACAATAACTTACTGTAAGGTATTAAATTCAGACAAAATATTAAATCAAAGGAATAAGTGAATATTTGTTGATAATTAGTAGTATCTATTTCACATACCTCATTATTTCTGAACACTTCGGTGAGATACTCTTCAACTTCACGTTGGAAAGAGATTTTGGGGAAAAAAGACATCTTCCTTTAGTGTTTCAAATCTTCTGGTAAAGGAGTGAAATAAAAAAAATATTTTCTTAGTGGTTTTTATCATATTCTGTAAGTTTATAAATGTAATGTAAGATGTACCTACCTACAAAGTAAGCTGCGGTTTCTGATTCTTCTGTTTTAATAACGCAATTTTACTGTACTCAAAATTCCAAATATTGCTCAAGATATGACTGTAACATTACTGTTAATTACATTTCAGAACACGTTCATTAACATGCTTAGCATTTGCAGTCACCTTACAATGAGGTTACTGGTTTCCTTGCTGTCACATCCTTCCCAGCCACACCTTTCCAGGCTACTGTACCAGTGTTTGAAATATGAAGAAAGTGTCACCACCTCTAAATCCTGTCCCATTAAAGTTCCCCTAGCCATCCCTGGGGACAACTCGACGCTTAAGTCCTATAATTCACTCACAAAGGCTCCTCACAGGATGTAGCTTTGACTCTTCTAAGACCCACCTTTAAAATTCTTATTCTATTACCTCATCATATCTATTCATTTTTAGAGATAATCTAATTTTTCCCTGTCAGATTTGTTTTCCTCAAGTTTAACTTCTTAGGCTTCCTCTGTAGTTGAAATTATCCAAACTTCATAACAAGGGTACATCTGCATGACTGTGGACAATGATTTTTATTTTTTCCATATATACTTAAAAAATTAAAGGACTATAGCCTGGAGGAGACAAGACTCCGAGAAGACCTTATAGCGGCCTTCCAGTACCTGAGGGGGCCTATAAGAAAGCTGGGGAGGGGCTGTTTGCAAGGGCATGTAGTGACAGGACAAGGGGCAGTGGTTTTAAACTAGAGCAGGGCAGGTTTAGATTAGACATTAGGATGAAGTTTTTTTACAGTAAGGGTGGTGAAACACTGGAATGGGTTGTTCAGAGAGGTGGTGGAGGCCCCATCCCTGGAGACATTCAAGGCCAGGCTTGATGAGGCTCTGAGCAACCTGATCTAGTTAAAGATGTCCCTGCTTACTGCAGGGGGGTTGGACTAGATGACCTTTAAAGGTCCTTTCCAACCCAACACATTCTATGATTCTATAAGTAACACTTTTCTCTTGAGTCTGTGTTTAATCCACAGCAGGACTAGTGAGGCATTAATGCAACAGAAGCTCTGCTGATCCTTACTGAAAATCTTCAAGCTGTCTGGTGAAAGATTACATGGTTAAAAGGTACAGGAAATTTCCAGATGCTGCTTTAATTCCTTCTGCAAAGCCCAGCTATAAAGTCCCTATTGTAGCTCAGCCCTGATGCAGCTTTTATTCTTTGTAATTATTTTATGTTAATTTTTCTCTGTAGGTAATAAAATACAGTTATCTTCCCAAATTGCATCTCCCCACCCCTATATTGCCTGTATTTTGAAAGATTATGCACACTTCAGTCTGAAATAAGAATTCCTAAAAATTTTATAGTTTGGTGACACCAACTTAAAAGGAGGGGAAGTGAGAACCTCCCCCATCAGTGAGGTTTATTCCACCCACGACAAGGAAATCTGAATACTAAAATACTACGATTTCATTATATTAAACATATTTAGAGAACATACATCGGAAAGTTTGGTATTCATTCTATTTTAATAAGAGGCCATTTGACACTTTTATCACACAAAACCCCTCAAAAATACCTTTTTTTGCTATGTCAGATTCAGTTGAAGTTTTAATGCTAGAAGAATGTTACCTTTTTCAGGCTTAACTTATGAGCCCAGACAACGCAAATTTTCAGTTTCACGGGTAGGAGTTTCAAAGCCTTGTTCCCAACATTAGCAGCTTTTGAAAGAAAGAAACTGTAGCAGAACTAATGAACTTCTTTTTAGAATCTAACAAAATGCCCAAAAGAATTTACCTTGCTATTTCTACTCAACCTAATAGTAGTACTACAATAGTTCATATTACAACTGAAATTACCAAAGTTCAGTTTTAATTTTTCAGACAATGGGACATATCATGCCTCTGAGCTGTTGTCCTAGGATGCCTACATTACAGGAAAAAATACAACACAAAAATCACCAAAAAAACCCCATACGGCTCACATTTGGAAAGTTTTTTTCTTCAGAAGCATAATAAACTAGCATTTAAAAAAAACCTACGCTTGTGAATTTTTTTAAGAGTTAGAATCCTGAATAGAATTAAGCAGGCATTTGAAAACTGGTAGAAATATGTGTTATTTATGAGCCCTACAAGTGACTGTGGTATTAACATTATGAAGGTGTATTGGGTTTGCGTGGCAAGGTTTTGGTAGCAGGGGGGCTACAGGGGTGGCTTCTGCTAGAAGCTTCCACCATGTCCGATACAGCCAATGCCAGCCGCCTCCAAGACCCCCACTGGCCAAGGCCAAACCCATCAGCAATGATCATAGCGCCTCTGAGATAACATATTTAAGAAGGAGGGGAAAAAAACCTGTGCAGCAGCAGCTGGAAGAGAGGAGTGAGAATATGTGAGAGCAACAACTCTGCAGACACCAAGGTCAGTGAAGATGGAGGGGGAGGAGGTGCTCCAGGCACCAGAGCAGAGATTCTTGTGTAGCCCACGGCAAAGACCACGGTGAGGCAGGCTGTACCCCTGCAGCCCATGGAGGTTAATGGTGGAGCAGATATCCACCTGCAGCCTGTGGAGGACCCCACACCAGAGCAAGTGGATGCACCTGGAGGCTGTGACTCCATGGAGAGCCCACACTGGAGCAGACTCTTGTCAGGACCTGTGGCCCTGTGAAGAAAGAAGCCCATGCTGGAGCAAGTTTGCTGGCAGGACTTGTGACCCCGTGGCAGACCTATGCTGGAGCAGTCTGTTCCTGAAGGACTGCACCCTGTGGACGTGGGTAGCCTGTGGGAAGGACTGACATTGGACTATCTCCTGTGGGAGGGACTCCATGCTGGAGAGGGCAAGAGTTTGAGGAGTCCTCCCCTTGAGGAGGAAGACGCGGCAAAGACAACGTGTGATGAACGACCACAACTCCCATTTCCCATCCCGCTGTGCCACTCGAGGGGCCGAGGCAGAGAAAATCAGGAGTGAAGTTGCCCCTGGAGCCTGAGAAGAAGGGACGGGTGAGGGAGAAGGTGTTTTAAGATTTAGTTTTAATTTTTCATTACCCTACTCCGATTGGATTGGTAATAAATTAAATTAATTTTCCCCAAGTCGAGTCTGTTTTGCCCGCAATGGTAATTGCTGAAAC
The DNA here is from genome assembly GCA_013398915.1 of Dromas ardeola. Taxonomy (NCBI): domain Eukaryota; kingdom Metazoa; phylum Chordata; class Aves; order Charadriiformes; family Dromadidae; genus Dromas; species Dromas ardeola. The sequence goes on from VYZM01015415.1 coordinate 52,285, forward strand.
ATCTCTACCCGTCCTTATCTCGACCCGCAAGCCTTTCGTTATATTTTCTCTCCCCTGTCAAGCTGAGGAGGGGGAGTGATAGAGCAGCTTTGGTGGGCACCTGGCAGTCAGGTGCAACCCACCACAGAAGGTATCTTTCCAGGACATTAAATGGGTATTTTATGATAACCAGAGAATGAGGTGATCTCAAAATTACAATTACTTCTTCATGGCAAACCAGTCACTGATCTGACAGCTTGTTGGCAACAGAATACGTTTCTTCCTCATTTTTAAAAAGTGACTGAATGCTACCATGAAACATGAGCTAATAGGTTGTTAAAACGAAAAACTCTCAGTCAAAAACAGTACACACAAAGGACAGAACTGCAATGAAGTCCCCAAAATGCATTATAAAAGGGGAACATTAGTCCCGTGATACCAACTAACAAGCCAGCTATGTCAACAAGTACGGTTTGAAATTTCATACCAAAATAGAAAAGCTATAATGTGTTAGAAACCACCTCCTCCTAAGCAGGATGGCAAGTATATTACAATGCCTGCAATATACCAAGGGCCAACAGAAAAACAAGAATACTAATAGAAGATTTCACTTCTCCCCATGTGGACAAGGTAGACGTCACACAGAAGCATGATGCCACATCTGGGCTTTTAACCACAGTTAATGAACACTTTTAGGAAGCCAAGGAACATGTAACAGACGTTAAGACTTGACCCTGACTAGTTCATAGGGCCTGGTACGAAATGTTACTGCAGAAGAGCTGCTCTGTCACAGCAACCCAAAGGCATGTGGACTCAACACATGCATTCAGATGGCAAATACAAGAAACCCACTATCATTGTGCTTAGATCAGGGAGAGGAACAACACATAAATGACAAGCAATTCCTCGGTTAAAAAGAGCAGTCAAAAGAATTAAACCATTGTAAGCAGCCTGGAAATTTTAAAATCGTGCAACTAGAGGTACAGAGCCCACCCACACAACCTGCAGCTTCAGCACTCTATGTATGCCATTTCAGTGCCTATTATCTCAGAAAAGATACAATGTAGCTTAGAAAGGCTCAGGGAAAGGTGATGACCTACAAGTGAGATAGAGATAGATATATATAACATAAGCGATGACCTAAAGATGCTAGGGAATGACTTTCAAGTAAGTAAAGATTAAAGAGTTTGCAGTCTTCCAGGCTGGGAAACATAGTCGAGTGGGGAATAGGATCAAAGCTTATAAATTCAGATGGGGCAGGAAGAAAGGCTGATGCAGGAAATTGTCTAGTGCCTCTTCAAAAACAGGAGTTAGACTTCAAAAAAAACTAGCAGGAGGCAGGTTCGAAACCAGAGAGGTATTTTTTTCCACAGACCTGCTGTGCCATACACCTTGCCCCCGGAAAGGCTTGATGGACTTCAGAAGAGAGCCCTTGAGGGATCATCACTCCCTGTTCACCATCTCTGTATGGATTTCCCAGTGCCTCTGTTGGGAGCTGCTGCCGGGGAGGAGATGCTGGATCGGGGCTTTGATCTATCTGTGCGCGTAAGCACCGCGGGCTGACAAACGTAGCCAGCGCCCAGAGATGCTGAACAAGATTTAACTTTCAAACCTCTTTTCCCCACTCTTTCCCACATGAGTTATCCGAGCTAAGAGTTTTCTTTTAATGCATGCTAGGGTTAAGACTCTAAAAAATTTACAGTACGTCTCTGCTTTATCACACTAGTTCCAGACTTGCTTAATGGCTTTAATATTCTCCACAGCTACAAATTCACTGCAAGATTTAACTTTCAAACCTCTTTTCCCCACGAGGAAGAGGTCAGGCGGCGCATTGCTGTGGGGAGCGGAATCTGGAGCTCCCTCCTTTATTCCCCCATCCGCCCCGTTATTGAAAACCCCAAGTGTGGGGGGGGTCACAGCTTTCCGCAGCCTCCCCAAGGCTGCGCGGCACCTTAAGCCAGCCCCAGGGCTGCCCCAGGGCTACCCCGGGAGGCAGCGCACCCCCGCGGGACGCTCCGCCACCGCCGCCACCACTACTGCCCCCTCAGCCCGGGCGGACAGCGAGGGACACGCAGGCCCGGCCTGGACCCGGGAAACCACGAGAACGGGAGAGCACGCAGGGGCCGGGCCGGGCCGGCTTCCCCCCGCCTGCGGCGGCGCGCAGACCCCCAACCCGCCGCCAAGTCCCCACCTACCGCCGCGCTCTGCGCCGGTCCCGCCTCCTCCGGGGCGGCGGCAGGAAGTACCGCGGTACGGGGCGGTGCTGGCCCGGCTGTTAGCATGGGAACCGGACGCGCCGCTGCGGGGCCCGGGGAAGCGGCCCCGGCGGGACCCCCAGGGCGCGGGAAGGGCGGCAGCAGGGCCGGCCCGGAGCCCTGATCGGGGTGAGCGGCCCCTTGCCGCCGCTGAGGGGCGGCCGCAGGAGTTTCCCCCGCGGGTAGAGCCGCT
>VYZM01015415.1:55082-112132 GCA_013398915.1 Dromas ardeola
CGGCCGTTGGCCGGGGGCGGGGCAGTGCCGTGTGCCCGCCCCCCGCCCGGCCGCTGCCCAGGGGCCGCTGCGGGCTGCGACGGCCCGAAGGGAGCCGAGGGAGCCGTCGTCGCCGCCGCCTGGCTGAGCCCAGGGTGCCCTGGGGGCTCGGCGGGAAGCCGAGGCCAGGCATGGGCCTGATCTTCGCCAAGCTGTGGAGTCTCTTCGGTAACCAAGGTGGGCGCGGGGGCCCGGTCCGGCGGCGGGGGAGCGGGGCCGAGCGAAGCCCGCGGGGCTGAGGGGGCCGCGGGCAGCCGTCGGAGTTTGGGGGCCGGTTCTGGCCGCCGGGCTTCCCCCGAGGGGGCGCCCGGGCAAAAGTTGCGTTTTTCTTTGTGCGGCGGCTTGAGCGCTGGTTCCGCGGCGCCTCATGCTCGGGGTCGCTTTGTTTCTGTGACGGCGGTGGTCCCTCCTCTCCCCCGTCCTCCCTGGCGGCTCTGAACACCTCGGTTATCCCGGCAGCCCGCCCTTCCAGCCCTCTGCTCCCGACATCGCATAGTGGCGAATGCCGCCGCCTCTCAGATATGTTTTTTCACCGTTATAGCGGCTGAAGCTTTGATGGACGATGTTTGCCGTTTCTTTTTGCAGACCCTCCGTTTTTAAGTCGGGGTCTGCTATTAAAATCATGCTGCTTTTATCGTTAGTCTCAAGAAAAAAAAGACCACCAAACTTGTGTTGGGGGCATTTGAGGTAAAGATCTGTTTGTATTTTGGCAAAGATTCTGGTTAAATACAGTTAGTGACCCAAGAAAATCACTTCTCGAGCCAAGAATGAAAAGGTCATAAGGGGATAGGATAGCTTTCCGTTCTCTCCTGCCTAGTGTGCCCAGCCCCGCAAGAATGGCTCATGCTCTGATCCAGAGTTCAGAACTTGTGGTTGCCACTACCTTTAGCCCAGACAGTTATCATAAAAATCGAAAATTATGTTTTATCTATTAACTTATTTTAATTAATCTTGTTTACCTAGCCTTCTTTGGTTAGAAAATAAAGTAGTCAAGTATCATTTGTATTGGTTTTCCTTGAGGCCCTGAGTTTGGAGCAGGCAAACTGATTGTTCTCTCATCAAGTTTCCAAATGCACGCTTCATTTCCACTTTAAAGTTACTAACAATGTAGTTAAGCTTTTTTGTGCAACACTCTGTGGCCAGTAAAGTTTTGCAAGTTTTGGGGGCATGTACAACTGGTGTCCCTTTAGTAGTCTTGTCACTATCAGTGGACGTAACCCGTTCTAATTCTGTAAATACCAAAGCAACATCTCAGTGTGTGCGCATATTAACACCTATGTATCGAACCATCTTTCAATGGGATGGGAGTGGGAAGGAGATCCAGACCATTTATCTTTCCCCGCCATACGCTATCCCACCACATCGTTCCTGAAGTCTTCTAACAGAGTTTTCTGAACTTGTTTTTGTTGATTTGAAGATTCTTATTTGTCTGACCTGGAAAATCCATTTGATGAGATTCAGGGTTCCCCCTATTCTCCAGAAAACTATTAAGTACTGTCTTGGTTTTCATTAAATACTGCAATTTGTGGCTCTTTTCTTTCAATGAAGGACTCCAGAAGAGGTGTCTATAATCAGAGAACTGATCAGGAGATAACTTCTGGTGGCTTTTAGTGTTGGTCTATATGGTACCATATGATGTCAATATTTATCTTGTTTGGAGGGGATTTTTTGTTGGTTTGTTTTGTTTTGTTTTGTTAGTACCTTGAAACATTAGATTAGGTTGATTCCATTGCATTAGTGAAAAACACGTCTTTGTTACTGTATATTAATTCTTGGAAGGGAAGTTATTCATTATACATTTATAATGTTAATGAAAATTAGTATCACAGTGAAGATAAATGAGACAATACCATGAAATACTTACCATTTGGTTTTTATCCCAATGAGAAGCTTCTGGGGTGTGTTCTGATCTTGCTTTGTTGCTGGGGTTCTTTTTGGTTTGGTTTGTTGGGGGTTTTTGCCCCCTCTTCTTGTGACCGTAGAGAAGGAAGTCAGTTTCTTTTCCTGGCCAAAAACTGAAATTCCACCCTAGAAAATTCTCTTCAAACATAAATTCCCATTTAATGGGAACTTATTCTCTAATTGCGTTACTATTTTCCTCTAAATAATAATATTATTAATAATAAAGGGTAGTAATTATTGGCTTTGCTTTTGGCTGCTTTTCTAGTTATATCAAATCTAGACAATTTCTTGGAGAATTCGTAGGCTGTCCCATGAAACTGCTTATTGAGCAGACTAGCACAGTAGCTTACACAATGATTTTGATTATCCAGAGGGAATATTCCAAAGGTGCAAATAAACCACCATATGTGTGGAGCATATTATCAGTTTGTCATGGCTAGTGTGGGTTGTGCTGATAGTCTGAAGCACTTGATACTGGCAAAATGGAAGGTTAAACAAAGAAAAGATTTAGAAAGTGCCATCTGTCTTCCATCAAGTAGAGCATGGGGGAAGAGGTGTGCCTAAGTGCTAGAAGATACAGAGCAGGAAATCATTGACATTTCACTTGAGTATTAATTATGCACTGCAGTTTTGCTTTACCTAAATGTGAATAATAGCTGAGCTCAAAATACCCAGTGTGAAAGGTATTTGATCAATAATGTCTGGACAATGTTAAAGAAATGTCTACTGGTGATCTAATGCCGTTAACTCACAGAAAGAAGATATATTGGTAGTTTTCTGAAAAATGCACATCTTAAGATAACTAACGTCTTAAAATAAGCCCCATGCATTTTTGTGCCTCAGGGTTCAGTACAGTTACAGTAAATGTGCAATGTACAGAGAATTGAGTTCATTCAGAGTGACTTCTGCCTGGCAGGAAAATCTTGTAGTGAAGGTACCTTAGATCCTACTGAAGCACTGAATGTAATTTTGTTAATTTGCACATCGTCTTTACTACTTTGCAATTTGATTTTCTCTCTTACCATCCTTTCCAATGGTAAGGATGAGGTACTGGAAGGAAGATCAAGAGGCTTGACCTAATCTGTTTCTAAAGACATTCAGCGATAAGTGTCTGTTGACTAATGTTATCTGTGGACCTCTTCCAGTGGCATATCTTACTATTTGTATTCAAATGTTTTAGCCTTGTGTCTTGTATAGCATCTGTGAGTTCCTACCAGGGAGTTGAATCTGTTGTTCTGTTTCAACTCGCTGTACATGCAGCAGAAATTGTTCCAGTTGGTTCAGCCCATTTTGATTATGGTGAGCCCATTTTGGCAAATACGTAACGTTTAAAATAAAACGTTAAAATAAATGTTAAAAATAAAAAAAAATACGTAACGGTTAAGTGCTATGTGGCTTTGACCTGTGATGGGAACTTTTAGAAGGGGAAAGCCTTTAGCTCTTTCTCCTGCTCCCCTGGCAGAATGCACTTGCTTTTCCATTGCAGTGCACCATCTACTCTCCAAATCTGGTATGTGGGATTATGGAACAAGAAAAGCTGAAGCGCAGGGCAGTTTGAGGAAACTGGGTGATGCCTATGTTGATCTGAGAGTCAATGACTAACGAAAGAGAGGAAGGCTAACAGTCTGTGCCCTGAGAACAGTCCATCAGGGAATAGCTATTTAGTTCTGTAGATACGTTTGGAAGGGTTCGTTTCCGGTTTGAGTTTGGCAGTAGCCTTTAAGCAGTGGCTGTTTTTGTTTGGGTGGTGGTAGTGGACAAAACTGTTTGAGGGCCTTATTTAATCTTCTTGTTTTCTGGTCTGCATGCCTTTTCAGTGCAGAGGTTAAAGCCTGAAAGAGGGAGGGCAACGAGCATTTCTGTGTCTTTCAGCTCTCAATATATATTGCCTGTTAAGTAGTAATTGAACGATGCAAACTGAAATAGAGATACTTTACTTATAAGAGAAACAATTGGCTTAAAAATAGACTTCTGTCTTTTTTCCAGGTGACTTACTGATGGGTTCTAGCTTAGTTTTGAAATTGACAAAAAACGTTACCTGAGTATTGTTTTAATTTAAAATACGCCCTGTAGCCATTTAAAGGGTAGTTATAAAGCATCATAAATTCAGATTGAATTTACGTTTATTTTGAAAATAACGTTTTAAAGTATGTTTTAAAAAAATCAGTCTTCAAAAATGACCTGCTTAAGCTATGATTCAGTACTCAAAAGACAGTCTTCTAAGCAACATGTAATATGAAAAAATGGTGGAGCAATTAACATACTGCCTGTGTTAACACCTAGCTGAATAAAACTTTCTTGACTTACCATTCCATCAATACTATCAAGACTGCTCTTACTGAAACTATAAGGAAAAGACAGAAGTGAATGTCAGCAACCCTAATAAAGGCAAATCTGACAGTTGTCGATACCTTGATCCTTTGTGTGTGTGTTGCGGATAGAGTTCTTTAAGAAACTTCTCAAATCTGTTTTTTAATTTTTTTTTGAATGATAGTCATTTAAAGTCTTCCAGGTTGCTCTGAACAAACACTATAGGTGTTAAAAAAACTACTGTAAGAAAAATAATGGTAAACTCTAAGTCAAGGTGCTTGAACTTCTGTAACTCCACAGTTTAGTTTACTTGGTCTTGCTGCCAGTTCCCGGACTGTACAGTCAGGTTAGCAGAGACCATTATCTGGAAAACCAAATGGATTTTGGTTCCGGTGACTACTAAACGCTACTGACAGTTTCTCTACTTTCTTGTAATCAATCTGGATATACAAAGTGTATTCAAGCAGTTCTTTAGTGTTTTAAAGAAGACTCTAAGAAGGTAGCTTTTAGTGTGCAGAATGAATCCTTGTATTGAAATGACTTTTAACTTTAGTAAAATGCTATCCCTCCTGCCTTCTCTTTAGCAAACTTTTATCTGCATTCTGTCTTCAGCCTTCAAGCCTCCAAGATTGTTGTTCTTTGGAGCTAGATGTGGGTTTTGTTTTACACAGCCTGTAAAGTATTGATACCCTTTCCAGTATTCATTTCTTCTTTCAAATTTGTTGGAAGAGCCTTCCTCATCATTAAACTATTTAGATTTTTTTTTATTATTTTTAGTTTTAATTTTGGCAAATTAGAAAGAGGAAAGGGCAAATTTGTGAGAAGTGAATCTTCAGTTTTGGGTCCTTTTACCACAGAGAAATATAGATGAGTAAGTGAAGAAAAGCGCATATTATGTCTTCCTTCTAACATCTGCAGGAAGATCATCTTCACAGTCCCATTATTTTGTGATACTAGACTGCTAGAGATTTTTTTAACAATAGTATTTTTTTAATTATTATTTTTTTAAAAAAGTCTTCCAGGAATGGTTGATATAACAGAATTCTTTGTATTCTTTTAAACAGTAGTCTAATACTGTCTTTTTTTTTCCTCTGCGTATACCTACTTTTTCTGCTTTTTTTTTTTACCCTCTTTCTACCTGATTTATAAAGACTCTGCTCTTCTGCACTGGCATCTCTGTTATGGGTTTTCTTCTTCGTTTGCCAAGAACGTGGTGGACTGGGAAGATATTAATGAGTACAACCCAAACTGAGTTTGAATACCAGCCACTGAAAGGGAGAAACTTGGTTTAGTCTGTAAGTACAGAACACAAATATAAGCATAAATCACTACCTATGGTTTACTTCGCTATTGCATAGCAAAAATTCTAAAAGTCCCAAGCAAGAGATTGTTTTATTAAAATCACTTTCAGTATGCAAAGACCTAGGTGGTTATATATCTAAATAGATTTAAAAAAAAAAAAAACAACAAACAAATCCAAAACCTTAGACCACCCACTTGCAGGCTAAAACCCACCAGTTTGGTATTTATGATGGATCTTCTGACCTTTTAGTAATTTGTTATGTCTTGTATATTGAATGTGGTATTTTAGAGGAAATCTTTAAGTTGTGAACCATGTTTTGCTTTGGAGTAAGTGCCCTAGAATTTTAAATATTGGCCCTTCAAAAGTGAGCCTATTCACAGACTTTTAATGCAGGTTTTACTTCTAGTATCCATTTGTCAATTCTGTGCTCTCAAGTGATTTGCTTCTTTGTCAGTGAGCAGATACGTATCTTCTAACTTCACACATGTATCAAAAGAACCACCATTCTAATTGTCTGTGCCGCTGGAAATGAAATTTTAAGAAGGATTAACTACAGAGTAGCATATAAATTCCGGGGGGTGGGGTGGGGGGTGTGTGTGCTGTTTTTCTTTGGGTTTGTTTTTGTTTCCCCTGTGCCTGGAAAAATAACATTGTAGCATTTGGAAGATGACTGTTCTAGAAGCTGGAGTAGGGTGTCCAGTTCCAGGCTCCTCAGTACAAGAGAGATATGGACATACTGGAGAGAGTCCAGTGGTGGGCCGCAAGGATGATTAAGGGACTGGAGCATCTCACATATGAGGAAAAGGATGAAAGAGCTGGGACTGTTTCGCATTGCGAAGAAAAGGCTCATAGAAGATCCTGTTCATGTATCTAAATACCTGAAGGGAGGGTGCAAAGAGGACAAAACCAGGCTCATCTCACTTGTGAAATCAGAGACCCAGTAACAGAACCAGGGGCAGTGGGAACAAACAGAAACACAGGAGGTTCCCTCTGAACATCAGTAAATACTTTTTCACTGTGAGGGTGGCTGAGCACTGGTACAGGCTTCCCTGGTAGGTTTTGGAATTTCCATCCTTGTAGATACTCAAAAGCCTTCTGGACATGGTCCTGGGCAACTGGCTCTTGGTGGCCCTGGTTGAGCAAGGGGGTTGGACCAGGTGACCTCCAGAAGCATCTTCCAGCCTCGACCCTTCTGTCATTCCGTGACTTTTCAGTTCAGAAATTGCAATGTTGGAATTTGTGATCTATTCAAAATATAGCTTATTCTTAGTTTTTACTGTGCTAATGATGGTGGTCCCTTAACAAGTGGTTATTATTGAGCCTTGAATGTTAGGCTAATATTTTGTGCAGTCTTAGGATGTTTGGTGATGTTCTTAAAATGATACACTGCTATGAGTTAGATTTTTTCATTGTATTTTTCTTTGTAAAGCTAGGTATTTTTTTTTTTTAATGAAGTAATTGTATTAGTAACTGTTCCTTTTTGAAGACTTCCATTACTGACTTTTCCTAAAACTGTAGTCTCAAGAGAATATGAGGCTTTGTGGATTTTTATTATATTTTTTTCCTGTCTTGAAGTCATCAGTAGTCTGTGCAAGCTGTTGAAATAAGACAAGCAAGCAGTTGCTTCCTTCAGTAAGGAAAAGTGATTAACCAGAATTGTAATTATTGCTGTTTCCACTAATTTATTCTTGTCTTTTTTGTGTATATGCAGAACACAAAGTAATCATAGTGGGACTTGATAATGCTGGAAAGACTACTATTCTTTACCAATTGTAAGTATATGAACTGCTTTGGTTTTCTGGCGGAAATCTCTAGAGTTCTAGATCACATTTTATACGTTAATGGTATCAGTTGTTCTAAACAGTTCTTGGCAACAGGATTATTTCTATGCTTAAAGATAGGCTTTGATGGCAAAAATTTGCAGTTCACTTTGTGCTCGTATGTACAATTTTTTTATTCAATTTACAGTTCAGCTTTAAAACACTGTAGTTCCTTCACTTATCCTTTAAATATTTACTCTGTTTAGAACAGAAGAAAGTGATTTCTAAATTAATGGAAATTCTGTCCACTCTGCAAAAATCTGTAAATGTTTCCCAATGTTTCTTGATTTCAGTGTCTAAAATTTGTGATGGAGAATTCCTCAAGATAGTATTTCATCTTGCCTTGGTACTACCTTAAGCATTTTCAATAGCATCATTGCATCCAAATCTTGCCAGCATTACAAGAATATCTATGATAAATTCAAGAATACTGGCAGGAACATAATTACTATTGTAATCATGGAAAAGGAGGAGGGCGTAGCCAAATGACTATGCATATAGTTGGATAGGAAGGCAGCAGAGGATATTTTCCAAAAAAACCCTTTTTCTAAGCACTTTTAACAAAGCTTAAAGGTAGAACTGAGAAATTTTCAGTTATGTAAACAAACAGTCCTTAGGAGTTTGTTTTAATACTGAGTAACTAACTTGAGTGCTCTGAAAAAATTATGTTCTGATTTATATTTTGCACAGTTTAGTGTTCCCCATATTTTAGATCTTTAGTATAGCAGCTTCTACTTTGAAACAAATGCATTTTAAGTATCCGTTAAAGAGTGTCCTTTAAAAAGAGAAGTCTCTTAAAATGCAGATGCTTATCCATTTGTTATAGGCCTTTTGTGTGCTTATTTTTTTGTTGCTGTTGTCTTTTAGCATGTTTACAGTCTCTCCTCCAAAAGCACGTTGAGATTGAACTAATCTTTTTACTAAAGAACTGTTCTTAAATATTTGCTTTATTTCTATAAAAATTCAAATGTATAGCTTTTTGAAATATGCCTAGTTTTTCTAATCTTTTTTAATCTTTTTTTATCGGAGTTACACTTATTTATTTTTTCTACAATACATTTTTTGTAATTGAGTTCTGACAAGCCTTGTGGATTTTACTGTCTGATCTTTATGATGTTATATTGTTTCCTTTAGCTTAATGAATGAAGTGGTTCATACTTCTCCAACCATAGGAAGCAATGTAGAAGAAATAGTGGTGAAAAACACTCATTTCTTAATGTGGGATATCGGAGGACAAGAGTCATTAAGGTCATCGTGGAATACCTATTATTCAAACACAGAGGTATGAGAAGCTGCTTTGAAGTCTGCAAATTCAATACGTTTGTTTGAAATTGTATTTATTTATTTATTTATTAGGAATATTGATTGATTTTTATATAGATTGCAGCTGTATTGTTTTCAAATTGTTTTGAGCAAGAAGAAACCCAAAAAGTGCAAGGTGTCTCTGGTACGCAGCCCATTTTCTGGTAATATTTGAAGTATTACTTTACAGTAATGTTGTTTGATCTGTGGTATAAACTATGAGGTTAAACTTTTTTCCTAGACGATTAAATGGTATCAAAATACACTTCAGATGAAATGGGGTTTTTGCATGTTTTTTCAAGTAGATTAAAAAGAAAATTTTGCAATGTACTTTGCAAATTCAGTGACGGTTTGCAGTGGGTAACCTAACTTCTGTATACGTAGTCTGAAATGTTTTTGAAGTAACGATAATTGAGGATGAGGGATGAAACTTTCTCTGGACAGCTGTATTTAAAAAGCTCATCAGCTTGTGGCATTTATCCAAAGGATAAAGGAAAGTCTAGCTGTGCAGTACTCAGAGGTAACTGCTAAAGCTGCCATTGCTGGAAGGGTTGGAGTAGAACTTGGCAACAAGTTGTCTTTTGGGGGTTTCTTTTTTATGCCAGTCTTTTTGATGCCAAAAGGTTATCAACACAACGTGCATATAAAATCTCTGTAACCTACATTGATGTAAAAGATTTTAGATTTCATTTCTTACCATTTCTACTAAAAACAGAGATCTGTTATAGATATTACTCATTATATAAGCATTCCATCCTCCTGTAAAATGAGGTTTTCTGCCCTATGCCCCCCTTTGAGAGAGGAGAGGTTAGAATGATCCATCGCAGATGTTCAGGAGCTTTTTATCTACTGAAAGCCTGGTGATAACATCTTAACTTACATCTCTAGTATTTTAAAGTAATTTTTAATTTTATTTACAAAAGTATGGCTACAGCTAAGACACATACACATGAGGGTGAAGAGACTTCTGCCAGCATTATCTGGTACAATAATGATAAGTTCTTGACATTTGTCCATTGAGAATCTTTGATTTTGGAATTTGGGGAGATACACGTATTAGTTCTTTTTTTGATCCTTTTGGGATGGTTTTTCAACATATTCTGGCTAGTAAGTGTGCTTTCTAGCACTTGGAAAGAAGAACTTCTCTTTACTTAGAAGCTTTGTCTACTGGAAACAGTTGAGGAAGAAACGGGGTCTGTTTAGTATGCTAATCCTTGCCTCCCTGATATGAATAATTCCTTTACTGTTCCTCCTCATCTGCTAGACATCTAAAAGTCACAGCAGCATTAAATTGACTTACTTTTTCATACTTTGTGGTCATTTTCAATGGGTGATTAATCTTCTTAATTTTATAAGGGAAAGTGATTTGGAGCATATTTGGGTAATTATAGTGGTGACTTTTGATCCTCCTTTTTTGTTAGTATCTCCTTTCTCTCTTTGCTTACCTGTAAATTGAAGCAATCTAAACAAAATCTTTTGAGTAATGAAAAATCCCACAAGTAAGCTTTTAACTGCATACCTGTCTTAATTAGTTTCAACTTAATGTGGCTAATTCTGCAATTGTGTTTTAAGAGTCAGATTATATTCTTACAGAAAGGATCTTGAGACAGACTTACAGACACAAGATCTGGGGGGACCAGAAAGGGGAGGGAGCTCTCATGGTTAAATTATCAGGGGTGGGGGCAAACAAAAAGAGTTACAGTAAAAGAGGAAAAGGATGGAAAAGTATTCCCATCTGGGCAGAGAAATTATGGTCTCAGATGAATGTAATCTCCTTGGTTTTCTCTCCAGTGCAGCATGTGTTCCCTGTAATTTTATTTATTTTTATATTATCTATATAATTTTCATCAGAATGTGCTTGATCTCCCTACTGGTTGTTCCCACCTACGATGCTGTTAGCGCTGCTTGTAGCACGCTCTGGGCAGGGCAAGTGTTGAACACTGATCAGTTGTTCTAGTTTGTGTACGCATACTATTACGTAATGCTTACAAGCATTTACTTGAGTATTAGCTACTATTTAATGCCATGTCTTTTTCCTCTCTAGTGTAAGGCTGTAAAACAGAAGGTACAACATAAGGGGCAGAAAGAGTGGGATAAAAGACTAATTTCATTCCAGTGACAATTGCTTTCCATGGGAGACCTGATGTACCAGACCTGGCAGTGTCTCAGGATTCGCAAGTGCATGGCCATGATAATAATGTGCCTGGCAGAAACAGTAAGGGTAAAGTCACTGCTATAGCCCTTTCCAAGTGCCTAGGTGGAAGGGTGTGGAAGTTGAAAGTGAGAGGCCAACTGCACAGGCCCTTCGCATTACAAAGGTTAAGGTGCAACAACGTAGTGCTAAGCCCTACGGGTACATAGCTTTCTGAGGTCTGATGTACTACTTTGAAATAACGTATCTTAAGCCTTGTGAGTAAGATAATGCTGAATTGCTAAAAATACTTCTTTCAAAATAGGGAATTTCAATTTCAGTTTTATAGTTTTAGTGGGCAGTAATAGCTGCTTTCATTGATAACTGTGTAGCAAGTTTGTCACCCACATTTTAAATGTAATCCACTATCCGTAGGTGCTTTTGGTACCTACGTCACTATTTTGCTTATGATGTAGGGCCTGAAAATTCACCAAGGAAATTTAACCATAGTACATGAAAGTAGCAGTGCTGAAATGTACAAGCACAATGATTTTTTTATTATTATTTTTTTTTAAATGATAATCTTCATGTATGATTTCCAGGGCTCTAGCAAAAGACTGTAACGATAAACCTCTTATTCTATTTTCTAGTGTGCTCTAAAAGTCTATGTGTCTCTTATATAGGAAGACTTGTGGTAGTGGTCTCTTGAAACATGCTTTCTGTAATTTATACTTTGTACTTACATGGTGTACTATTGTTTTTTCCCCTAGTTCATCATTCTTGTTGTTGACAGCATTGATAGAGAGCGACTTTCTATAACAAAAGAAGAACTTTATAGAATGCTGGCTCATGAGGTATAGGGGGAGTTGGGATAATAGTTTTCTTTTGTTGTCAACAGTCAAATAACATTACATGCTTCCTATGTTCACTAAAATTATACTGTCAAAAAACCATTTCTGGGTCTAAATGCGTATGCATGCTGATCACATTTTAAAACCATGTAAATTATAAATAAACAGGAAAATTATTATGAAGCACTTCTAATAGGGCTTGCTTGATTGTAATCAAATTACCCTTTACTTTGCAAATGTTGAACTTGCAAAATATCTTAAACTTCATATTAATGTAACCGGGTATTGTTCTCCACCACTCTCTCTTCTTTCAATTAAATGTTTAAAATTTCAAGAAACTTTTTTAAAATTTTTATTTTTATTCTAGAAAGTAGGCAATTCAGATTCTCTTCCTTGTTTGTTTTAATCCTGTTTCTTAAAACAAAGGAGCATATATAATACTATGGATTAATTAGTTTCAGTTCAATTTCCTTCAGAATTATTTTTTTTGTAGTTTTATTATTATATGTTGTATTGAGGACTGTTCGACATTGGGTCAACTCCCTCAAACATCCTAAAGTAATATCTACATTGGATTAGCTAAAGTACATTAAAACACTTTGTGATCACTCTAAAGCTAAATTAGCCTTGTTTTAAATCTAGATATCTTCCTTCATTTTTGAAGGAAAAGGGTTTAGGACAATGCAAGTAATTCTGTTGAGTTCATTTTTCTGAGAGATTTGCATTGTTTCAAACAAGTGAGTTTTTACTTCACAGTTAATATCAATGTAGTTTGGGTCTGGTAGTAAGGAGCAAAAACACCACCAAAAAAGGTGGAAAGATGACTTTTTGTGGTGAAGTTTTCCCACATAGTTTATTAGTTTCCAGTGTCATAAACTCTTACGAGATTGTGATGTACCATCTTGTGAAAACTGTTTTGTTTGGACTACTTGTAGGAGCGAATTTTCAACTTCAGAGCATAACGATTTATTTGTTTTTTTCCTTGTGATGGAGAAGTAGTCTCAAAATTTAATATACATTGAAATGTGTTGAATACTTTTAATTATAGCTGTCAGCTTCCTGAGTGTTTGTTTACCTTTGTGCCCTCCTAAAATCATACATCCCAGTTCTCGTCTCATTGCTGTGCGGAATCCTAATTTCCATACAGAAACAAAACAACTTTTTATTAGTTTCTGTTTGTACTAAAGCTGCTGCAGCATTATTAGAGCTCCCTTTTAGGAACAATAGGATACAACTTAGAAGAGTTTAGATAGCTTTCTTAAATTGTTGCTGCTTTAATCACTACAGAACTGGTTTAATGAAATTGCATGTAATTTCAAAGGAATGATATCTAGCAGGCTTTTCAACTGGAATAGTATCTAATGTAGATTTTGGAATGTTTATCCAATAATAATTTGCTGGCTGGATGGTTTGGAGCTTTATGAAACCTATTTTAACAAGACTTTCATTAGTTAACATATGAAATCATGGTCAACACCAAAAGGACAGTCGTATAATACATTATAATTTGATTCTCTGTGGTGGAGAACACTTCAGAATAAATTGGTTTCTTCAGTCTTTATGTAATTAATTTTTAATGCAGTAAGTCTGTTTAAACTGCATGCTGCTGTGTAATTGTAGATCAGCTTGAATACAGTTCTTTTAAGAAATTCGCTTAATGCAATAGCCTTTTAGTTCTTTATAATAACTATTATGAATACTCTAAATTACTTCTAGGATTTACGGAAGGCTGCAGTTCTCATCTTTGCAAACAAGCAGGACATGAAAGGTTGCATGACAGCTGCCGAGATATCTACATACCTCACCCTCAGCTCCATAAAGGATCACCCGTGGCACATTCAGTCCTGTTGCGCTTTGACAGGAGAAGGGTAAATGCTTACTGCTTAGGATAGTAATATATAGTAAAGGAGGTTTAGAAGCCTATTGACACCAATGTGGATTTACTGAAAGAACAAAGTTTCTGAGCTTTGCAGTCAGAGGAACATTTTGAATTTTCCTTTTCTTTATTGAACCTAGTGGTTTTTTTTCATAGCTCAGTCTCCAAATTTGTGTGAAAGTCTTTCAGCTTATTGTTTAAAAAAACCTCAACCAACCAAAACCCAAACAACACAAAAAAATCCCCTAAGACCACCACCCCCTGCAAATATGTAGCTGTTGGCTCTGCGCACTATCCCCTCATTCTGTGTTTCTTTGTGTAGTTAAAGAAATAAGCTACTGATTCTTCCTTTACGTTCTGATCTACCATAAGCTTCTAAGGTGAGGGTGGTTTTGGGTTTTGTTGGGGTCTTTCTGTTTGTTTTGGTGTGGTTTTTTTTGTTTTTTGAAGCATTCAAACATAGGTTTGATGCAAAGGTACACAGATCTGGCATAAAACAAAATTGTTACCAATATTAAACCTTTCTTTCATATCCAGCTGATGTAGCTAATTTTGAAACTTGTGTACCTTATGCCAGCGATTACTAAAATGGAAAGCTGAGCTTTCCTTAGATCCTTTGTAAAGGTCAAAAAACATTTTTGGATGCCTGCAACATGTTGGATAGTGTCTTGCTTACATGCTTTGAAGTGTGCTAATTTTTCATCTTGGTTCTTAAAGCAGTCTTCTAATGTGTAATAGTTAGAGGGATTTTTTTCAGCTGTGTTGTACAACCTTTACAATAACATGGTCTTGTGGCATCGAAAATAGTGAATCCAACAGAGTATTTAGCAAGGGAGAGCATCTTCCTCACTTCCAGCATGAAATATTTTCTAATGTAATGGAGATGTCTTGTAGAGTGATTGGTAGCATTCACTTCCTTAGGGTGGGATGTGTTAGTGAGAACAAACTGTTTTTCTGACTGAGTCTTTGGATTGTATTGTTTCTATTCTGAGTTAACTCTGCTTTCCTCCTACCAATTTTGCTAAAGTCACTTTTGAGTATTCAGCTTATGTATGAACTTAGCTCTTCAAACAAGTTGGCATTTGGAGGAAGGTAGAAATCGACGATGATGAACTTTGGTTTAGAAACATTGCCCATCCTAGGCAGCTTCTTTCTTATTAAAAAAAAAAAAAGAAAGAAAAAAAAAAGATGAATAATTAGAATACTTAAAACTGTGACAGTAGTGAGACCAACTCATAAAAAAATTCCCAAAGTTAGATCACTGAGCTGAATCTTCCTTGGGAATATCTGACAGCAGTCTAGAGAGATTCTCTCTTTGTGAGTGAAGCTAGCCTTCTTGTACAGCTCTGGCATGATTTAGAAGCTTAAAGATGGCATAAACTACGTAATTAGATCCCTAGAAAATCAAAGGAAAGCCTGTCTTCTGAAAGGGAATACTTTTAAATAGGGATGCAAATTGAGTGACTAAGCAGATTAGATACCATGCAATCTTTTTGTTGAATATGAACATTTTTAATTTTGTATGGGATTTTGTAATTCTTGATACGCTGCCTTTTCATGAACCAATTCAGTCTGGGTAACCTGTCCTTTGTCTTTTAGTGCTGGTACGTAAAGGTCTAGCTTTTACGTAAGCAGTCTTTCATGGGAAACCTGTAGAAAAAGAAAAACTTATTTGGTTCCATGTACTTATGAGTAAGCATGTTAAGAAGAGTGTGTTTTAGATTTACAAGGAAAAAAAATTGGAGGAGTGCCAAGCTTCAATAAAATAGCATGCTTGACCATCTTCTTGTGGTTAAACCCTAAGCAGAGTCAGTTTAAAGCACTATTTACTCTATTCAAATTTAAATCCCAATTCCAGCTGATTTTTTTTAATTTATTTTAAGTAGATTTTTTTAAACATAAAACCAGATAGAAAATACTTTAAAGATGTTAGAATAGAACTAGTACCAATATAACATCTCTTATTTTTCAGATTATGCCAAGGCTTGGAGTGGATGACTTCCCGCATTGGAGTGAGATAGCTTCCCCACCACCACCCCCCAAAAGAAGAGACTTCTATTTATCCTGTGAACATGTACATTTTTCTGTACTTCTGGCTGCTGAGGCAGTGACCATGTTTAATTTATATCAGCCAACCCCCAAGCTGTACTTGAATCAAGCACAGTTGAACTGAAACACAAAGTATTTTCTTAACTTTTTTTAATACACTAATCTTCAACTGGATGAACGTATGTGAATCTGTTTTTATGCATTGAAATTCCTCTGAATATGTATTCTAACTTTTTCAATGATAGCTTTTTAAAATCTGTTTTGTCATTGTCAATATTTCATACTTCCTCTTTCTAAATAGTTTATATAACTTACTAACATAAATGAACGCAGTTTGTTTAATAATAAAAAAAGTAGTGAGTAGCTTGACTTTACTCTGGCATAGCTTTAGCCTCTAAGGATAACCGTATTTCCAGCTGCGCTTCCTGGAACGTCAGTAGAGTTCTAGCCAGTACGTGAGTTAATAGTTATGAATGCAAACTTTTAAATGCTGAACGAGTTAGTTATTGTTAATATTGTGGTGGCTTTTAACCTGGTAGATAATTGAACTTCTGCCTTAAAGCAAATCTATTTCATTCTCAGTTTCTCTGGTAAGTAGTTCTAGGACATGATTCTTTTACTTGAAAATACGTCTCTGTACAGTGGATAAAAATTTTGTTACTAAGTGCTGGTTTAGTCATTTAGAACTTGAATACCTTTTTAAAAATAAACCTCTTGATAATTAAATTTGGAATCTTGGCAGTCAGTGTTATGTGTAGACTTGCTGTAATCCGTTAAAATTTTAAATACTGTGTACATGAGCCTTCCTCACCTTTTAGTGAGAGTGCTGTTTTCTAAATGAATGCAAAATCAAAAGGGAAGTCAGTTTTATAAACAGAATAAATCATGGTGCTTTATCTGTAGACTTCAGACTGAAGCTAATCTTGACATTTATTTACCTGCTATCAAATATGTTTTCAGATTCTGTTGCAGAGGAAATATTTTGCCTCAGTTTTGGGTTTTAATCTTATTTGCAGGAGCAAAGAACTTTTGATGCTGTTCAAATTAGATTAATTCATCTGAAATTTAGGAACTGAAAGTTGAAAATGTAAATAGCTTCCATTTGAAAAGCAGGTGGTGAAAGATTGGACTTAGTAATTCTTAATTCAATTTGAAGGGAATGAAGTTAGATCTGTAAGGAGAATCCAAAGCTATGGATAAAGTTGAAAATACTAGGCACCAAAAAAAAGCCAACCATCAAACGCCCCAAAAAAACTGAGGGGGGAAAAAACAAAACAAAACAAAACAAAACAATAGTGGGACACCCAGTTCCTAGTGAAATCACAGCAGCAGCACGTTTCTAACCTACATAAATGCTTGCAGACTTTCCAAAAGCACTGTTCTGCACTTTTGCATGCCTAAAAAACACGTGGAGTCTGGTTACTAGAACCATTATGCTAACTGACTGTTAGCCTTTAATGACAAAATGTT
Organism: Dromas ardeola; assembly: GCA_013398915.1. NCBI lineage: Eukaryota > Metazoa > Chordata > Aves > Charadriiformes > Dromadidae > Dromas > Dromas ardeola. The sequence goes on from VYZM01015415.1 coordinate 72,136, forward strand.
TTTGTTAAATCTTGTTTTGATAATTCAAGCACACTGAGTTTTCTTTAATAAAATTTTAAGTTTTGTAAATTTCAATTTGCTTCCATTTTTATTTGAACAAGGCTTAATGAAATTTTAAAAGTATCAGCAAATGTGTTGTCATAAGTTTTAAAAAGAAGACTTTGAATACATGTGGAAACAGTGATTGGTTGAATGAAGTTGTCTGTTAATGGTTAGCAAAAGTCACATTTAGGAGAAAGACCATGTTGAGTGTCAAGTCAAAATGCTTAGAAAATAATTTAAATCGGTGAAAAGTAGTGCTTAAACAAAAAAGAGCAATGCAAGGCAAGGTTAAGATCTGATACTATAGTTTCTTGCTCCGATGTTCGTGCTAACAATCTGATGTGTGAAAATAAGATTTGTTTTGTTCTTAGGGAAAAAAAAATGATACTGTGAATGTCTTTTCTTGTTTAGGGACTTAATAATTTCAGTTTGTAATTTAGGTTTATTTTCAGGTTTATTTTGATGTAATTCAGAATGTAGTCCTGAATATTTATAATAAGCACTATCTGCATGATTTTGTATTTAACACTTGCCAGGTGTTAAAGGAGAAGCCGCTGCCCGAGCATTCACACACCAGTTGAGTCACACACAGACCACCTGAGTCTTAAACTGCTCGGAGCAGGGTCCCTTCGCAGCGATGACCCCAGTGAGCCGGCAGCTGCCCCTTCCAACTCCTCACACGCACACATGCTCCCTCCTCCTTCAGGCTCTACCCTAGGTTTCCCACAGCAGAGTCTTAGGTGTCAGATTTTATGAAAATAATTAATTTAATGGAAAGGTACAGCAGCAGGGTCAGCCTCTGAAAAGAGAGGCACCTCGAACAAAGAAATCCTTGGGCAATTAATTATACCCTTGTGATTTCTACACCCACCCTCACGCACTCTCCATGCATCTTTTAGACCAATGGTCATTTTTGGTCTGGGGTCTTCTAACCCCTTATTGGATTCTCTCTCTGTGTCCAGGCGGGCAGGCTGTTGACTGCTCTTGTTGATTTGCAGTCTCTGCTGAGGGTTGGAGCCTCCTTATCTTCGGGTTTACGCTTCTTGTGCACCTGCGCTTGCTGGCAGAACGTGGGGAACTGAAAAATCCCAGACTTGGGGAAAACACCACCAAAACATCAGTGTGTTATCAAGATTTTCCTTAGACTAAAAGACTAACCATAGCACTGTACCAGCTGCTAGGAAAAATTACTAAGTAAATTAACTGTATTGCAGCCTAAAGGCTTCAGCAGATCTAGCTACTCATGCTAAGCAAACAACATAAATCAAACCGTATTATAACCCTAAGTAATTTATTCTAATTAAAGCTTACTTATTTAAGCTAAACAACTAATGTCTCTCAACACCAGGTAAAAACAGTTGTAAATCTGCAGTTTGATTACTAAATGCAATCTTACCTGAGGTAATACGTCTAATTTTGATTAGGAGGAAATGGTCAGATTGTCAACCTTAGAATATCAGAATAATGAATGTTTTCTCCTAATTCCTTAAAACTGAAGACCTTGAGTACCTTTACGCAAGGAAACATTCTTGATAATAGCTATGATTTTGATCACCTTACTACTTATTTTCTACAACAGTTTTCCGTTTGTAATACTAGTTTGTTCGCAGCACTGGTGCTGTGGTTTGTTGTTTGTCTTTTTTCTTTTTTTTAAAAGGCTTGGTGTGGAATTTTGGGGTGTTTATTTTTAATCACCTTCAGAGCCTGTTAAACCAAAAGTGGTTTGATTAAAATAAATTTTATGATGGGCTGCTTTAGAACACTGCACGTGTCTTTGCACTGCCAAACACCGTGTTATTTCTGTTAATCTGTGTGTGGTAAATGTATCGCAGGTAGCTTTGCCCTTCGATAATATTCTGCATTTAATATACTGTTCACAAAGAACAATTAATCAGCCTCTCGGAGGAAATTACAAATGTAAGGAAACATTTAAAAACATTCTTGAGTAAAGTATCACAAACATTTTTCTCATAAATAATCCATTTTACCCAAAATACGGGATACTGTAATAAAGTAATTGATATGCACGTTGTAGTTTAATTTATAAAATCAGACCCATTGTGTTAAGATAATGTGTCATATTATGAGAGAAGTAGTTCTGATTTGTTTAGCAGCCTCTATGAGCACGCACCTTTGAGCAATTTTTGTCATGCTTGGATGAGGTTGGCAGGATCCTCTTTTTGAAAGTAGTCTTTGCAGACTTTTAAGCTCTTTTGCTTAACTGAATTTGCTTAGTTTATTTGAAATGGAATTAAGTTTTACAATAAGACTTTCCCTCCCCTGTTCCCTGATGTGTTTGTCTGTAAGCTAACTGTTGTTACTAAGGAGATCCAGTAATAATGTTTCCCTCCCTGTTTATCATTTTAAGACTGAATAAAGCCTTATTGCATAAATGAGTACTAGAAATATAAGCTGGTTAATTGAGTAGGGAGTGTACTGTCCTTCCTGTCTCTTTTGTCCAGCTAACTTTTATCTGCTTCAATAATACATGGTAAGTGAAAACTATTTACTAAGAAAAAATGTGGTTTTTGACCATAAAAAGTTGCTTTTCCTTTTGTACCTTTCAGTACGTTAAATGGGTCATTTGTGGTTGAGAAGGAAACAGTTTTCTTTTCTTTCTTTACCCTACAGTTCTCAGTTACTGTAGCTTGCAAATATTCAAGTGTTCTCTATTACAATTTCATATATTGAATTTTTGAAACGTTCATTTGCTCTTTGTAAACTGAAATGCACTTTGTAAAACATGCAATTTGAATTTTCTTCGGGTTTGAAAATAAAATTCTGCAGTCACCATGTAAATATTGTAACAGACACCAAAATATGATTTTGGGGTAGAAAAAAGCTCTGATGAAAAATGACTTACGTGTTTGATTTTTGTGTTCTTCAAGAATTTTTTCTAAGAGGCTGTGCATTCATTTGTGTTCTGTTTTTTTTTTTTGTACAAAAAAAAATGCTTTTGGACAAAACATGACTTGTGGACAAATATTTACAGACAGATCACTAATTTGTGTTGAGTTGTGAAAATGGGGGAGGGAGGGAAGTACAGCCATTTGAATTCCTGTTTTTCTGTTCAATCCCAACACTATTTCATGAGGATAGGCTTTAAACAGTAGATACTTTTTTCAGTGTCTTTGCTTAGTTTAATTTTGACCTTCTTAATGTAACATGTTTCTTTTTTCCACAGCAATTCCAAAAATCTTCCCAAAGAATAAAGGGTTTTGAAGGTGTTCTCAGAGCAGAAGGGCCAGAGGAGTAAAATAAGTGTATATACCTGTATCTGCATGCTGGTACCTCACCCTGATGCGTCTCTCACATAGGAATATACCTCCTGAAACACTGTCTATAAAGTTACCTTCCTGAAAGCATACTTTTTATCACTTTAAAAAACAAACAAACAACAACAACAAAAAAAAAAACAACAGAGAAACCTCACATGCTTGTTGGCTGTAGTTTCTTAAACTAATGGAAAGATAAGCATATGTTAAATGAAGAGAAAACTTTGTAGATACCAGACAATGAATTACGGAATTTGGGGTAGTTGCGAACTTCTGTAAGACTACACAGATACCACTGTAGATAGTCAAATCTGACATAAAATTGCTTTGTTTTCAGAACACTAAAGCTAAACCTGTCAGCTTCCATAGGCACAAAAGTTCTTTTGGCTGAGTGTGACCGGTTTCCGGCACAAGGGCACAGATTTCCTGAAGTTTAGCCAGGCAGGCTGTACTACCACTCGGGATCCGTGTCACAGCTTCCTGCAGTGCCTGTGGACACCAGCAGTTTTCTAGTTTTAATCTTTGCCAGTTCTGTATCAAATTTAAGGCTCTCTGTTACCCTCTTGGATTTTTCTTCTGAAATGTGTGCCGTTATCCTGATCTTTCAGGAAACCTTCCTTTTTTTTCTTTTTCTGCGAGTGACAAATTCCATAAATATAATATCTTGAGAGAGATATTTTTTAAATTATTATTTTTTCAGCAGCAGTGTTGGCCTAGTGTCAAACTTCTGTTTGTGCTGTGCAAGCATATACTATGCTCCAGTTCAAGAAATCGAAGTGTCGTATACAGATTTATATTATACTGCTGTAAGTGGGTTGGCACATGGCTTATTATTTGTTTATTTTTTGGAATTTCTTGCCTAGCTGGTACAGAGCATCAGTATCCCGCACCCAATGATTCTTTCCAGCTATTTAAACACAGTAATGAGAAGAGGACTTGGACATAGCTACTCAATTTTATATTCTTTTTTCAAAATAAAATTAATTAAAGAGTTGTTTTGCTAAATTTGGGTGTTGTTTTTTTTTTTGTTTGTATTTGTTCTTTGGTGAAGAGCTATGAAAGTAGTGTAACATTGTCACCGTAAGTGTAGGGGGTAGGGAAAGGATTCCATCTTCAATCCCTTCCCTTGGGCAGAATCAGGGCCTGCATCTTGTGCAGCTGTAGCCAGTTCATGAAACATCTTGGTTGGACACCTGCTTCCTTTTATCCCAGGAGAAGCTCCAACTTTGATCCCAAAGAGACTTTCACATGGTTTCAGCCATGGGAAGGTTGTTTGTTTTTGGTGAAGGGTGTTTGTTTTAGTGGACTGTCCCCTTTCAAAGTAAGAGCAAAACAAATCCAAACAGAAGAGCAGGAAAAAACTTGTTTGGATTTTTGTGTGTGCATTTGACTATGTTTAACATCTAGCTGAGTTTGCTCTTTCCTTTTGTAGAGTCTGCCCTGTGAAAAAGCCCAGAAGGCAACAATGAAGAGAGCAAGTATGAAAAATGTGACCATGATGCCAACACTAGCAATAGGAACTTCCACCTTGAAACGACCTTTAACTTTTTCTAAAATTAACTTAATGATCTTTTGACATTGAATGTTTCTATATTTTGCTGCTTTGGGTAGAGAAAGGTGCATGATGTCTACACAGCGTGTGTGCCCACTGTGCAGGCAGGAGAACGAGGTTCTGAGGAAGTTAGCACTTCATGTAAACGATGTATTAGAAAGCAAGTTCTGACACTGAGCTAAATTTTCATAATATCAGGTGTGATACAACTATGCTTTTTCTGACTTCCTCACTTTCTGGGACCACGGACATCTCAATCCTTTTTCTCTCTGTGTTGGCTGTTGACAGTAACACACTGTTCATAGTAGCATAGATCTTGCTCTCTTGAGGTATCCAGGAAAATCAAAAGGCGTTTCATGCAGCTGAGTAGCTCCGAAGACATGGGTGTGTATCATAAAGGTGGGGCTTAAATTATCGCCTTGTTATTTTTGCTGGGCGTTTAACTGAAATTTACCATAGAAAACTTCAGGATAATGCCAGAATTAAACTTTTACGCATACGGTCTCTAATAAAATAGTTGTGCTATTCTTCAGTTAGGTTTGTTTCTTGTTAGTTGTGCTACTCTTCAGTTAAGTTGATTTTTGCTTTGCTGAGTAGATAAGCATGTCATATAGAAATTTTTCCTATATGTAACTGTCAAGACAATCCTCCGTGTGCACACTGGTAGGTGTACTCTAGATGGCAGGAAAGGATCACTTTAACAGTGCCAAACTGGCGTTAGCTCCGTGCTTTAGCATCAACATGAGGGATTTTAAAAATATCTCGGTAAGATGAAGTGGTGGTGTGTCACTAGCTAAATCGTGGGGACCACGCTTAGATACAATGGAGGACGCACACGGGAGAGGAAAGTTGAATCACTACTTCAGCGGGGGGGGGAGAGGGAAGCTTACTGTGAGTTTTGAATAAATTTGGAACTCAGTTCTATAGCTTGAAAGCATTTTGTCTTCATAATTTACAGTTAGAATTATATTCTGCACCTTTTATTGTTGCTCCGTCTGAGAATGGAGACAACAAAAAATTGAATACAATTCCTGACATATTTCACTTTTATAACCATTTCTGTCTGCTGTCCGTGACATGCCTTATTTTTTTGAGCTTTGGTTGGTCGACAGTTTTTCATGGAAGGCTCTGCAAAGTTCTACTGCTACTCCTCAGGAACTGCAAAGCAAATGTCTGTAACATTTGGGATCTGTAACACTTGAACTGTCAGTTGTACCTCTAAAATACACCTTGCTGTGTGGTTAGCTGTGGTGATGGTTTGTAGTCTTTCCTATATACTTACTGCCTATGAAGGCTAATTTCAGGTAAAATGGCAGATTTGTTGCAGGATTTAGATCATCTTTAATGTTAAGCAGCGCTTAAAATAGCAATGGTCCCAATGTCCAGTGCCACCAACATTCTTTCGTTGCCCATCTTGTGTCTGTTGCAGTTGACGTACTGCATGTCTCCTCCGAAGCTGTGGTAATTCTCATTGTTCTGTAGTATTGGTGCTAAGTGATTTGGTATTTATTGAAAATGTATGAAATTAGAGAGCTAAGTAATGTAGAGTGGTACCAAATGTTGCAGGGTTCATGAAAATAAATGAAGTATCTGAGACACAATTGTTCTTGCAAGATTTTTCTTTCTCTGAAATTCAGATAGAGGTGAGAGGAGAGACTAGAACAAAGATTAAACTGCAGTGATGAAATACTGCTTCTTGCTGGAGTGGAACACGGAAGCACAGCATGGTGACATGTCATGCTACCACTTCTTCAGTAATTATGTCATTTGGAAAGCTGTGTGCATTTGGTTTAGATTTGGTAATTCATAATAAGGAAAAAAATGGTGCAGTACTGTTTGACACAAAGGAATGTCAGCTTCTCCTAAGGAGTACATTATTGATGATTTTGATGAAGACAGTAGCATTTGGGCAATCTTGGGTTGTATCTGAGGCTTGGTTGCTAGTGTGAATTCTTGATAAGTGTTCATGATCACCTCCTTATGGTGGTGAAATCAAGATCTTCAGCTGCACTTCTTGCAGAAAATGGAATTCTAGATTAAAAAAAAAGTACCTTTTTAGCCAAAAGGACACTTTGGACACAGAAACGACAAATATTTGGAAAATTTATATTCCAATGGAATATAACTTCCAAAAAGTTATATTTTTAGAAAGACACACACTATACACCTGAATGTATTATTTCATTGTGTATGTGCAATGTCAGTATCCTCTCACGTGCTTGGCACCTTCCAAAATACTTAAACTGTTGGGCAACATCAAAGAAGGTTCAAGACGAATGGTATGCAGCAAGGATGGAGACAAAGGTGGAAGGGGGTACGGGGAAGCAGCAGCAGTAATAGGGTGCTGTTGCTCAATGACGAGCAGAGCTGCACATGAAGAAGAAAATATTCTTTCCTTACTCATCAATTTCTGCCATTGCTTCTCGCTTTATATTTCCTCAGTTCATCCTTTTCTGATCACTCCTTTCACTTTTCTGTTTGCACACCCAGCTGAATTCAGGCTAGTTGGTTCTGTTTCATTCTCTTTGATTAAAACTTGGAGTTTCTGCCAGGTGGAACGAGTCTGGAAGCCGGAAGCCTAGCACAAGGCAGCAGCAGTGCAACCAAAGACCTTGCAATTGAAGTGGTAGACTAGAATTAGTGCTCTGTTCACAGGTAGAAGTAATGTTAATTTTGGCAAGACAGCAAAATAGCTCTCCTCCTGTCCCTGCTAAATCTTGTCCTTCATGACTTTGCAAAGCCCAGTGTCATCATATTTAATCATGGAACAGTATTCAATCCTAAGCTGGGCAGCACACGGACAGAATTTAAAATGATTTTCTGTAAAATACTTTGAAATATGCACAAGAGGAAAAAACAATCTTATATAAATGCAAATGGGAAGCTATAATTCTCTCTTTATATTACATGGTCTCGTATTTTGTGTATTTCCTTTTATACAATTTTTTAAAAACTATTTATATTATGGCTACTGACAAGAGTATTGCCTAATAATTACCACTTCATTTTTATGTCCACAGTGAAAGTTACTGCTGGCCAGTCTTCATTACAGGTGGCATCGACTTGTATAGTCTCAAAAGGCTCATCCTTCATACTGAAAAAGAAAAGAACTGATGAACAGTGCGGGGCACCTGGGGAGGGACTGAAGTCTGTAAGACCGTAGTTCCTTTCAGCTCTTCTCTAAGGATATTCTTTGGTGAAGTGATGAGCAAGAACTTCTTGAAACTCACTTGGTCTCTGTTTCTGCAGCGCATCTTTCACAGATAGTTGCAGAAGTAACTTCTATGTCCAAGTTGTACTAAAGAGTTTACTGGATAAAACTTTAGGCATCTGTTGGGGTGGGTGGGATCAGTCACAGCCTGGCTCGGCCGTGCTCTGATTCTGTAGGGTGAGATCCCATTCTGTTCCCAAAGCTGCTCACATAGATGTACTAGCGCAGGATTGTGTCAAAACCACACACACTTCAAGATTTGAACATGCTTTCTAAGAAAGCTGACCTGTAGATTTCCATACCCTGGTTGCGTAGGTATACCCTTTCTGTGGCTGGATTGTCGAGCCCTCAGAAGCTGTCTCCAAAGCCCTGTGCAGAGGCTTCTGTGCTGTACAGTGGCACATGGTGAACTCACTGCATCCACAAAGACTGAGGTGGATCTGCCTCCAGAGTTGACTTTGGTCTCACTGCACTATTCTGCATAAGTGGCCACAATTACCAGTGAAGACACTGGAAGCTGAAATGAAAAGCTACAAAGATAAAATGTAGTGAAAGTATTGGTTAAAATTTTCAGATTTCACTGACCTTTTGGAATTAAATGAACAACAAGGCACTGTTGGTCAGAAAAAGGTCTACTGAGTTCTTTCAAAGAATCTCAGAAAACCTGCTTCAAAAATAGCACTGCTAAAACTGGTAGTTACTGAGGAAATCTTGGTAGCTGGCTAACACTGGTCAAAATCTTCTATGACAGTTTTAAGAAAAATACAGCCATGTTCTTTACAAAACAGAACTCTGGTTTCTGGCCTCTTAGTTTTCAAGATTGCGCTTTTTAAGAAATCTTTTCACTGAATCGTTTGAGTGCTTATCATTTCTCCATCAGCTTTACCCAAGGCTCAGGTTGGATGGGGCTCTGAGCAACCTGATCTAGTTGAAGCTCCTGCTCATTGCAGGAGCAGTTGGACTAGACGACCTTTAAAGGTCCCTTCCAACCCAAACCACTCTGATTCTCTCGCATCCCCTTGCAGGTTTTATTCCATTCTGTAGACAGCAGAACTAGAGCAGAAAGTTCACTAGTCTGACCAGAATCAAAAAGGAAGTTGCTGTCGGATATTAGGCTTGGAGATTTGTTATTGTAATCCCATGTTGAGAAAAGGGGGGTTTGGTCACGCTTTAACCCAATGCTCAAATTTCAGTGTTGGGAAGGACTTTGAATATATTTTTTAAAAATGGTATAACCAGAAATTTGGTATAGATTTCGGCTGAGTACACTACAATTAAATAGGGACTGAAGAAGCCAACTGAAATAAAAATGTTCAAATTTGTAAGGAATATGAATAACTGATTTTTTTAAAAGATATATTTATATGTCTAACCTGTAAAGGAAATTGATGCAGGTACGTATTCTAGTATGTCCAGCGAATATTGAGCAAAATAAATATTAATCCTACAAAGACTCAAATGCTGCTCTTAGACCTGCTTAGCACATTTTGAAGATGAATGGAAACTCTTAAAATATTTTCCCTTTGCTCTTTTATCAGAAAGTTGCAAGACAGGAGGTTCTTAATAGAATCAGTTTTCGTTTTAGTAGGAAATGTAATATACTTCTGCTCTGGAGGAAAATTGGGAAGTAATTACTGTAGAATTAAATCCTATTGCTTCAGTGAAAATAAACACAATATAGGAAGTGTCTGGGGACTTGCAGTAGGATATGTAATCCAACGGTGCTCATTCTTCTTTATAGAACTATCTAATTAGGAGTTAATGAACAAAATATTGGAATGCTCGCAATTTCGTATACTGATTCTCTGAAAGTGTTGCAGAAAGTTTCTTTTGCTTCCTATGAATCTTTTTATCTTTTTGCTTTGCTCTTTAGCTGCAATGAAAATGGGATCTTACATTAACATGAATTGTGTATATCTGGATAATAAGCAATTAAATTCAGTACCTTCTTAATTCAGTTGCTGGTTTCATTGTCTCTTCTGTGCAGTCAAGGCTGTTTCTGCTAGTCTATGTATAGGCTTATAAATATTTCTGAAAAAAAAAAGAAGAAAAAAGGTTAACTATATATGAGTTGAAATAAGGAGGGGGCAAAAGTGCTCTCACCTAAGGTCAGACCATGTGAATCTGTGACTGCCTTCCGCTGTGTGACTAATTTAGAAGCTTCTTTGGGAGAGAAAGGAATTTGAGGTTTTTAATTGTGCTGAACAAGTACTAGACAAGGGGCCCGTGTGTGAGCCGTGGGCTTTACATTCCAACCTTTTTCTTTTCAGTTCTTGTTCTATTGACTTCTTGTCAGCCAGGATTTCTCGGCACTGAACACAAAGTCTCTGCCCAGGAATTTTAGAGAGTATATTGGTGACAGAGTAGCAAACCGTGGCATACCACTGTGCCCTGTTTTCTCTCTGCCAGTATTTCTGGCTTAAGCCGAAGACTCTCCCAACCAATTAGAAGGTATAGACACAGCTTTAGATTAAAAGTTGTCCAGTACACTTATAATACAACAAGCAAAAATTAGCTGTTGAACCTATAAATCTACTTTAAAATACATAGTAATGAATTCAGGGTTATGGAAAAATTACTTGCAAGATTCATATATATTTGATTGCTTTGAAACACAGATGTCAGTGGCTTTGTTTTTAAAGCCTAATACTAGAATCAAAGAGAATTTTAATATTGCTAAAATTATGCCAAAATGCCATTGGAACTTCAGGCAAAGCAGATCTAACTTAGGCTAGTAAATCTATTTCATTTCAAAGGAACAGAGCAATAAAACCCTTGAAGCGGGCATTACCTGAAGGTAATCGACTGCATCTATGAGTTAAATGTTCCAAGGAAAAGAGAAGACTGCTTCTAGCTGACAAGGTCAATTATCCCCTCACTGTGTCCTTTTCGGGTGGTACTGGCATTCTGAACACATCCAAAATTGTTAAAGAAATGTTTTGAGAGCAGAGTAATATTTGTTTATAAACAAAATTCCTACTTACTATTTTTAAAAACACAGGCATTAAAGAAATTTCCATTGCAGTAATGCACAGAATCGTAAGCGCACTTCACTTCCAAGTAGTAGTTATGTACCCATCATCACTTGTTGTTGGGTGAAATCTTATCATGGGATTTTTGCGTTTTGTTTGTTTAAAAAACATTGAGTGTAAAATGGCATTGTGTGATAAATGGAATAGTTAAAGGTAGGTGTACAGTTTTTGTATCTGGGCATCCCTGTAAGCCCTATTTCTATCGTGGGTGGAATCCTGATGAAGAAGAAACAAATTAAATGTATGTGGGCCAGATCAGACAGGGAATCGGAAAAGGTCGGTCCACTGGTTCAGGAGCCAGTAGGCAGTGAGAGAATGGACAGATGTCTGTGTTGTTTCAGATGTCCAAGTTCAGCTGGTGAGTGCCACAGAGAAGGAAAGCCTCACCTGCTCCCTGTGCCTGAGGAGCATGAAGTAGGTGGGCTCTCTCAGGCTCTTTCAAACTCTTCCCGTAACTGTTTTGGCTTGATGCCCCTCTTATGGGCCTCCCAGCGCTGAAACGCAGACCATGACACATCTTTTACTCTATTGAGATTTATTTTTTTTTCCCCTTTGGTAGTACTGTATATAGGTTGTAGATTTTCCCTTGCCTTAGTTTCCTGTTCATTTATTTCATAGACTTCTTCAGTTGGGAATAAAATCTTTATTATAACATTTGAGTTTCATCTGTTTTCCTGCAGCTTTTCTCTCAAGAGCAACAATTACTGTGTCCTGATAACTCCAAATTCTTCATCTGTGTCCAATTTGAAATTAATGTTCTGCTTTCTTTAAAATTGATAGCCCATTCACTTTTGACTGCAATGTTGTTCGTTCCTTCGAATATATTAATAATGCTGTTTCCAGCCCTGCTCATGCTGTTTATACTCTGCTAATATTTGCATTTGCTTGTGAAATCATGGGATCCTCTTTATTGTTTTACTTTTACTTTTAATGATGAGCATCTTTTGGTTTGTGAGTCTGGCACACAATGTAATGTTCTGTGCAACTTTTTGTCTTCTTTTGACTCCAATGTTAACCTCTGCAAGTCCGCTTTACTCCTTTTTTTTTCCTTTTTTTTTTTCCCCCGTGTGTAGCGTTTTGGGTTGTTTTGTCATGTTTGAGGTGGTGTAGGTTGCTCTGTAGACCGTAAGCTTCATCTCTAGTTGATTGATGTTTGGCAAATTTAGTATTTCCTTAAAGAGTAATTCTGTGTCTAGTTCTTTCACATTTTGTCCCATACTCCATTTTTTGATTTGATCCCTTCTAGATTATCTTTAAAAATCATGTTTCTCTTTTCAGTCTTTAGTTTCAGACTCCTTCTGCAACCAACCTGTTCTTCGTACGGTCTATTTAAAAGTGTGCCTCAGCTATTTCAGAATTAGTTGTTTGCAAAAATGAAGCATCCTGTGGCTGTCTTCCTTTCTTCCTTGAACCTGCTTCTAGTAGCCAGAAATGGAAGTTCTGTTTTAAACCTTCTTTGTTGTTCTTCATGTTTCCAGAACATTTCAGCTGTTAATGGATATTTGGATTATTTTCTTAGCTTCATGTGCTCCCTGATGCCGTATAGGATGTTTGAGTAGGAGTGCAGGACAATGCTGCCTATGCGGTGAAATGAGTAGGGGAAAAGGAGGAGAGAAAAGGCCTTAGAGGTGGAAGAGTCATGAGTCTGCTTGAGTTGGAGGGCACTGCTGTGTGGCAACTGGAATAGAATAACTGAGGCTGGAAGAGCTCATTTAGTTCAGTGCTTGGCCAAAAGCAGGGGCAACTTCAAACTTAGGCTTAGAGCCTTGTCCAGTTGTCTTGGTCTCAACCTCTTTGGGCACCAAGTGCCAGCGCTTGCCCACGTTGGCCACTTCAGCTGCAGTGTCTGCATGCCCAGGGCATCAGTTTGAACACTTGTCTGAGCACACTGAGAGTCAGGAAGCTGATCTAGCTAAAAATCAACCATTAAGTGACTTCAGCAGGAATAATGACAACACTGGCCTTCGCAACGTCCTCTCCTGGCTCTTCCTGAAGGAAGTAAGGTGGAGGAATGCGGGAAAGAAGCACCCCCTTTGCAAATGCAAAAACTGTCCCTTCTTCCTGCCCCCCTCCCCGATGTGCGCACAGGTGAGTGATGTAGGAAACCTCCTGCATTTAAGCAGGTGAGAAATTTCATCATTGTAAATTATGCTTGGGAAGACCGCACAACACAATCAGAAGCTATTTAATTCTTTTTACTTCTTGAAACAACCCCCAAAACAAAATTTAAAAATGCGTAAGTACATTTCTCAGTAATGTCTCAAATTTAGGCTCCATGTAAAAACATGGTGGAAGAACAGGCATTTACTGTAATTTTCTCAAAGCTCACTGAAAGCCACGGTTCAATTCAAATTCTAAGTCTGGAACTGGTGTGAAAAATGTATGTAAAATCCAAACCCTGGTGTTTACTAAACAAACAAAAACCTCACAAAATCTGTCCCAGATCTTGCTCTGCTTTTCCATAGCCTAATATTAAGCTCAATGACAGCCAAAGTATTCACTCCAGTTTATTTTTTGTTATAGAAAAACCTTTAATTTAGCCTCTAGGAGATTTGAACTTGCAATGGAGAGCTGTCACATTCACTCTGATTTTATGTGCAAATCTGCTAACTCTTGCAGCCATTCAGTGCTTTATACTGTTTATAAATAACCTTAAAATGATTTCTGCTACACTGCATCATGTTTTTGAAGCACATAGTGTGATAATGGGACAATCAAACATCATGGAGATCGAGTTTTAGCAATAGCACTTTAAATTCAACAACCAGCTCTAGTTCAGAGATCTTGCATTTCTGTTATTTAAATCCTTGGATTTTTCATCTCAACAAGGGCAATGTAGTCAAAGGAAATGGGGGGTGGGAGCGGAGCTCGTGGAGTGTGTGGCAAAAGGGGAAGCTTTAGCTATAGTAAAGCTATACAATGTGTTGTTTTATAGATAGTATGCAAAAAAAGAAATGGAGACAACTCTGATTTTTATTTTTTTTTCATGTTCTTTGTACTTCTCTGAATGTTCTTTCTATGTCTTTGTTTCTGTCCTTTCCTTCCCACACTTCTCATCATCAACTTGGAATATTTTGAGTTTTCTTTTCAAGATTTATATATTACAGTGGAGCTGAAGATAAGCTTAATAAATTGGGCTATCTGAATAACATCGAGTATTGTAACTGTAAATGCCATTCTCATATAAGTAATCAATTTTCTATGTATTGCATACATTTTTAGTTTTAACAGTTTCCTCAACATAAAATAGTGCTTAATAATGTGAGACCTGTGCAAATATAGACAATATGTATTTTAAAGTCTTCCTGCCTGCACCAGTCCTAGCTTCTGTTCTTCCCCCACCAAATACTGGATGAAATCTAAAGGAGATGGACTTGTGATGTAAAAGATCTTTTTCTAAAGATTTAAACTAGTTTATTCAGTAGTATTATTCATGGTCTTATTTGATCTTGGTTGCTTCCTCCAGAGATCAAAGAAACGTAGTTCCTTTTTATCAATTTATTTCATCCAGTATACCATACTGTGCAATGCCGCCCAGCTTCCTGGTGATTTTCAAGTTTAAAGTCTTAAAGATGTTTGGTACATTTAACTGTATTTCAATTCAGCCTATTTTTCCAACTCAACTTTCCTTCCATTTGCCATCAAAATATAGGAAGTGTTAACATCTCTTTTAAATTGTTTCCTGGAAGAAGACGCCTCTCTGTACTGTCATAGAATGATTGGCCTCTTATGTAGATCAGTTCAAACCATATTCTGTATATAAATGTCTCGTTGCAAATGACTACGGTAAAATATATATTTTTATTTCAGATTTGTGAAATATTGTATTGATGAAAATGATAACGGTTAAAAAACCTCAGGTTTCTATTCTCAGTCATGGCTCTAAGAAGATGAAAAATATCAGTGCCATTGGAAATGCAGCTTAAAATGAAGTTAACATTAGATGTGTATTTTTATCAACAGATTTGTCACAGCAAAATGTCTTTGGAAAACATGACACAACACAGGTCCTACAAAAGTATCAAAGAAAGACCCTTCAAATGGCCAGCAATATGTGACTTTAGCCTCAATATGTGACTTCAATTCTGCAAATAGGAAGTTGCAAACTGGGATTGAATATCTTGGAGGCAATAAAACTTAAAAGCTAGAAGAACAACATATTAACTGCTACAAACCATGAAAATTACTGATGTCAAGCATCCGTAAAAGACATTCACACCACTGTAGAGCAAGGATTGCAGGAGTGATTGATATGCCTAGTCAGCTCCTCTTTCAGTTGAGAATGAATTCGCCGTTCAGCAGATACCCTGACAACATCTGCACTCGTGTAATGAGATTTCTGACAGAATTTGCATGGTTTATTCTGTGTGCATGTAATATTTCAAATTAATAATCTAAAATTCATTCAATTCTGGTGACCCTTCCACTGAAGCTGTAGATTTTTACCCATGTTACTGATCAGTGATCTTCCATGGTAACCGGTGAATTACTTTGTCAGCTAATCATAGCTAATCATAGCTAATCATAATCAGACTGTATACCAGCTTATTCAAACTGCAAAGATCTGACGTAAGGTGGTATGCTTATCACCATCAATTTAAAGAAACAATGATGAACAGCAAGCAATAAAATTAAATCAGATTTAAGAAGGAAGCACAATGTAGTCTTCTATCACTTGTTGAAAAACTTAGGTCACGTTGGTGAGATAAATAACCTGTGAAAATTAAATATGCTGTATTACTTCCAGTATCTTGAATATGTTTTACTGACATAGAGAGTATGTTTGTCAGCGGTTTTTAACCCTCTTAAAACACTCAAGGTTGTGCTAAACCCTGAGCAGAGACAAACGTCGCTTTTGTGTTTGGCATTGAGAGTTAACAAAAGTACTGCATCTGACTTAGTGTATGAAACTTGGGTGCCATTTAAACTGTCTAAACATTGAGCATGCATTTTTAAACACTACGTACATGTTAAATAATAAAGCCTGTTTTGCTTTTGTTGTATATACCACCTAATGTATAATGAATAGCTTTAAGGGGTACTCTCTTTTTTTTGCATTCTGTAAAAAGAGCTTCATCTGAAATGTGTACTGGCTTGAACTATGTGCAGCTGTGCTGAGCTTTTTGGGATTGCAGATTTTGCTATCTGTAGGGACAGCGTCTCCTTAAAAATGCGTAATATATAGAATCTAAATTGTGTTTAAAAATTAACAAAATCATGAACAAACACAGCTGTGTTTGCATGTGTATTCTTTATTACTGTCTCTCCCTGAAGGTTTATGTCTGTCTTCATTCTCACAAGAAAGGAGGAGGAGGGGATATCTGCAAAGAAATTCTTATATTTCCTTGTTTAAAATACATTAACAGTTCCGCTACTTTTTGTGAGCAAATTAAGACTTTCTGTCTTTATCAACCCCAACCAAAAACATGTGACCTAGCATGAAAAGTTTAAAATAAGTACAATTGCCTTAAGGGAAGCCAGTAGTTCTAGCGGTGGTGAAATTATTGCACTGAAATGTCTCTGAAACTGCTTGGATAGTTCCTAAATGTTTAAGTTAGAGCCAGCATATTAGCCATGAATATTGCTAATTATGTTTTGAGTCCGCGCAGGGATGTTCAAGATGTATTTCATGAAGACATTAACAGATATTCCCTATTCTGAGGAGAGAACTATCTTAATATAACCATTACCTGGTAAGTGAGAGTTAAGACAAAAAGTACCAGCCTAGACTGGTGATGTTGTAATTCTTACTCAGGAAGTTATGTAGGAATGTTGATGGCTCAGTTCATTTTCTTTTCCCAATTTGGCTACTTACTCTCCCATTCACTTCTCATAGTGAAATGTTTATTCAACCATTTCCTTATACTAGTGAATGTTAGATGAAAGAATGCGAAGAAAATGTCGTGTGAAAGGGCTGGAGATGTAACTTATGCATCAGAAGGCTCTAGAGCAGTTAGGAGTTATTTGCAGGCACAACTGAGGCTTAAAAGACCTCACTGATGTGACTGAAATTAGCTGCTCTGAGGGCAGTGGGGATGAATTGCATATGAGGAGTTTTCCCAGCTGGCTGTATTTGGGTACCAGCTCGAATTCAAATCTAGCTTGGGTCACAAGATAAAATGAGTTTGCACACTTGTCCCCAGGGGACATTTATTTATACGCCAATGCCACCTTGCAGTTTGGCACTGTAGTGTGAAAAAGCTTTCTCAGTGGCTGCCTGCCCTCTGTGTGCTTCTCTTGCCGTGAAATCCATTCTGAGTAAATCAGTCTCATTCATCATGAGGATGAAATATTAAAAAAAAAAAAAGAGGAAACAAAGAAAAAAGAAAGAAAAAAGAAGTGTTGCCTAAGAGGAATTGTAGCTTTTTGTACAGAGTCAATTAATGATTTAAATACATAGGTGATGTTATTTTCTTTTTTCTTTTTATCTTTAATAAGCACATAGCTTGGAACACCACTCGAGAAGGAACAGTAAAACAGAAGAAGTGTTTTATCTATTCATTGTATCTTATCTTACTTTTGTACATTAAATCTCCTTCAAAATGCCATGTAAAATTGGGAAGTAGCAATCAGATTCCTCCTGAGAGTAGACTTTTATTTCAGATATAATCCAAAGCCAACTGGTTTCATAGATTTCTTTGCATGCCTAGTACAGATATTTGAAAGGCATAATTTAAAATATCCTTTTAACTAGCTCTACAGCTTTTGTAGACTCTGTTCAAATATTATTTAGGTTGTTATCTTTGCCAACCAGATGAATTTCAGAAGCAAAGGAACATGACAGAAAATAACAGCAGCTGGTGCTATATTATGTAGAAGTAGCTGCTGTGGCTGGAGTATGTCCCATCTCCGGTGTTCAGGGTAGGGACGGATTCTTGCACTTTCTCCGAGCAACGTGTCTGCATCTGGTCACAATGCAGTTGCCTCAGACCAGAAAACTGCTTTCCTTCACCAAACCAAGTGGGATGGATCCTGGATGTCTATCCCTGAGAGATTCAGGCATGCTGACACGATTGCAACATGCTCATAAATCCTGCATAATTCAGTACCTCCCCCACCACCCTTCATCATTTTTCCGCTACTGGCCCCAGACTCCCTCTCAGAGGTGCCCGCTTCTTCCTTGCCGGTGAAGCAGACGTTACCTCCCTGCTTAGGAAGGCCAGAAAACAGCAAATGCAGCCAGGAATGAAGATGCGGTGACAAGGCCATCGTCCAAGCGTTGGTCAGCCAAGGAAGAGCTGAGGCAATTACAGGTGCAGTAGAGCAGAACACCTAAAGTGAAGTTCCTACATAACAAATTTTCATCATCCTGAATCCTCCCACAGCCTAAACCTTTGCATTTGTCTCCTAGATTGCAGGGGTAACAGCCCCGTTTTACAGATTATCCAGCTTTTCATCATTACCTACAATTTCAAACAACCCTGGGTTTCTTCAATGTCTCCATGTTGTTGCATTGCACAAAATGTAACGTATCTCATAGCCCAGCGTCCAGATGTTTTACTTTTAATGAGGGTTGTGGTTTGGGTTTGTTGTTTTTTTTTCACCTATCTTGAGTGAATGAAAACAGGAGAATGGAAGCAGGGGATGTGGGACACGCCAGTTTCCAAAAGATGAAGTTCACCAACACTTTTTAATTTGCCCTGATTACTACTGGGGAATCACTGCCTGGGAATACTTTCTAAAACTACTGTTATTTCTTTCCTAAACATTACTTGCCATAAGGGTAATCCTTGTGTATCAAAAGAGACTGGGGTTATTTTTTTTTTGTACTGTTATTTGTTTTAGAGTACAGAGGTGCTATAAAATGGAGATGTTAAACAAACAGGCTCTCAGCTGACCAACTTTTCTCTCACAACCAGGTGACAGAAGTTTCTGAAAATAGGGCATAAGGGATTAGTACAAGAAAATATAAATATATGGGGAACTGAGAGTAGGAAAAAAAAAAGAAAAGACCAATAAATGAGTAATTTAAATCTTTCTTAAAAGAAAAGAAGCAGCAAGGTACAATTCTTCAAAGGTAAAAAAGACCCATTAATTGGATTTGACAAAGTTTAAAATGTAAACATTTTATGATATAGCCTTTCTGATACTTATTTGGTTACTTGAAGCAGTTGTACTCAAAGCTCCATTCAAAATAACTTCTTTTCATTGGATTCATTGATTATTTCGTAAGCCTTGAGCTAAGCAAGGTGGGATAATTTCCTAGGAGTGTTCCATTGCTTCCATTGTTTAATGTAACACCTGTTAGGCATAGCAGAGGTGCTTCACGCTGTGCGAGCGCTACAGTGGGCTGCTCAGAGGGCTTTCAAACATGAAGCTGGAAATACGCACTGGAGTTCTGGGGAAATACGTGCTGGACTTCTGAGCTGTAGCAAAAGAACTTCTTAAAATCAGAGGTATAGAAGAAGGAGCTGATGACTGTGTCTTTTTGGAGGAGTTTTTATCAGGTGTCTGAGTGATGGAGGGAGCTGTGTGAATGAGGGGAGGTTTCTCACTTTGGAAACAGGCTGAAGAGGTGAACATGAGGAGGTTGCTGACGCTTTGTAGAAGGCTTAGCCTGTGGACCCCACAACAGAGTCTTGGCTTTACTGTCTCTACCTTTCCTTCCTGGAATGAAAGATCGTAAAACATAGACTGGTATGGACTGTCAGAATTGAAAGAATCAAGCAGCCCAGCCTCACACCTGCAAACACACTGACAGGTGCAGTAGAGATACTGGGAGGATTTTAAATCTAATCTGTGTATTCCTTCCTAAGACATCACTACCCCAAGGGATGTTGCTTCCTCCTCCTCTCTCTATCTCTATTCTCCAATTATCATGTGCATGTTGGGACTGTGAATTCAGTTTTTTCTGAAAAAAGTAAGAAAACTTCACATTCCAAACAGGAATCTAGTTCTATCATAGTTATTCTGTCTGAGAAAGGCTGTTGAGACGTCCCAGAAACCCCAGACAAATGTAAGCTGTCATAGTAGCTCTGACAAAACTGCAGGTAACTTGTGGGACACGTTTAGTGAAACTGTGACGTTTGGAAGCCGTGTCAAACTGTGATGTCTCACCAGCAAAAGATTTAGCTGGTTTGAGGTCCAGATCCTGTGTGCCGATGTAGTTCCCATGCTGCTTTCTGTTTATTATTTCCATTTGCTTTTGATCAGCATTTCCTGCAACTCTGATCCTTCCCAACAGCCTCTTCCTCAAGATCACACTGGCAACAGCATGTCAGTCCATAAGGCGCCATGGTTGTAGAACTAACATATGTTGTGCTTTGACCTGTGTACAGGTAGAAAGTGGTTACAAATTACCCTGCGTATCTACTGACCTGCTCCAGAATCAGTGATCTGCCTGAACAAAATTGTTAACATTAGAACAGTGGTTGTCATCTTCTCTATTGGAGAGAAACCTGACTTCTCTTATTTGTCAAGTCTGTAGTGAAAACGTTTGGGGAAAAAAAGAATCATTACATTTATTCATTTAGTCTTCCCCAGGCTACAATTGCTTTTTTCTTCTCAGAATCAATTGCTGAAACCCCTACATCACCGCTGCTGTTAATAAAACTTAGTCATCATTTTACTGGGCAGTGAATAGGGTTTTAATTTTCATTCTGTTCATTTGTAAAGAAATGAATTCTCAGTCCTGCTATTTGCAGTTAAAGATGTAACATCGGTCAAATCTCAGATAATTTAGATATGCCCTTTTATCACAGAGAATTTCCCCAAAGTTTGGTGTGGATGCTTTTACAGACTTGAGAGGCTGCTTATCCCAGGGCTTTCCTGGACATTTCAGAGTCAAAAGGAAAAATCCTTGGAAACTCTTTCTTTCTTCCTCTGTCTTGATACGAACAGGACAAGATTATTTTATTGCAAAGTGAGTCACTGGGTAAGAAACAAAATAATAAACCCCATTCCCTGCCTTCACTGTGGTGCCAGCTTAGCCCTCCACTTTGCTGCTTGAACCTGCTTGGGCAGCGGCGAGAGGTCTGACCTGCTGCCTTTGGTACCCAAACCCTGCTCGTGGTTAGGCTGTGGCTGCCCAAATGAGCCAAATGGAAGCACCCGGGCGCACATCCTTCTCCTCTCAGAGCCAAAGGAAGAGGTGACACTTGCAACAGGAACATCCCTCATCTTTGCAGGTTAGATGCTCTCCTGGCCCTCAGATGTTCAGGACATCCAGTAACATAATGCAGTAGCATAATGCCTCTCTCTCTTCAGGCTTCAGATCGTGACACAAAATCAATGAGAGGATTGATTGCAAAGCTAGTGCTGTTAAAAGTTACTTTTGTTTATTTCTTTTCTCATGAAGAGAGAGAGGTCCCCATGAGAATTCTTATTGGCTTAATGAACTACTGAAAATTTTCAGCCAACAAGACACTAAAATTACTTTTTCTTCATGATGATAGCAAAAAATAATTCTGAATAGCACACTGCTGCTATAACTGCCTGCATCTTCAGCTTAAGCGACAGCTATTTTTCAAAAAATGACATCAGCTTTGTATAAGAAAAAGACAAACCCAAGGTGGCTTAACAAAACCACTTTCATGTACTTATAAAGTATCAGCTTTCTTGTGTATTTTAAACAGACACTACTGCATTAGATCGGTCAAAGGCATCACAGGAAGGTCCAAAGAACTGAAAGAATTTTCAGATACCCATAGAAGACTATCATGCGGGTTTTATGCCCTCATCTCTGTAACAAGCAATGAGAAAAATCAAAGTTTTAGAACCTTTCTGAAAACACAGGGGAAAAAAAAAAGAAAGAAAAAATAAATAAAGGTTATTTATTAAACATATTAAACCAAAATGTTAATATATGTTTCCTGGATGACAGAAAATGTCAATGAAAATTAGCTAGAGCTGATATTTTCTTCCATTATACAGTCCCAATTGGATTAATATTCTTGTTTCTTTAATTAGTAGGAAAGTTACTGTGAACACACAGAAAATAATTATGTTTCTCAGTTGTGGACTTACTCAGGAAATACATGTCAGCCTCTCCTCTTTGATACAGTTCTTTGACTAACATCTACCCTGTTATTTCTTAAAGTAATAAATTATGGAAAAAGAAATATGTGCTTGGTATGTTATAGAACGGACTTACCTCTCTTGTTTGAATAAAAATGTCTCATTTAGAAACAATGGAGTTCGGCTTTCTTTTTCTCATTGCACATACTATGTAAAGAAATAAAATTATATGTGTTTCTTCTGATGTCTGCATAGATCATACCTTTCCTAAAATAGAGAGAAAGGTTTAGCCTTACCCTGTTTTTTATCATGCGGTAGGGAGTATCACACAATAATATATGCTGGGAGAACTAAAGCCCGGATCTTATCTTGATGAACCTATATTTATCAGAGATTCCTGAAAATTCCTTTTTTGCCTGTTCAAATAGAAAATAATTTCTCTTTACTTAGAATTAACCTATTTATTATGTGTGTGACTGTACTTGCTTCATTGGTTTGGAATGCTCCTTTGAGTGAGTGCAGCCTGGTGTGGAAGAGGAGGTGAATCCTTGCTCAGAGCAGGCTCAAAGGGACTCGATACCCCTTCTGGGAAAAGGGGGGAACTTTATTTTTAGTAGTCATAGGCTACATTTGTGAAGTTAAGCTTAAATTGCTTCTTATTTTCTTTAGGCATATTTTTTTCTAAGAGAAATATCCCAAACCACTTCCTCTGTGCTAGTAATGGCAGTGCTCTCGGCAGCGTGCTGCTGATGGATCTCTGGAAAAACCAGTGTTTGCACAGTGATGGGGCAGTTGGTGTCCCTGAGATAATTTATTTAAAAAAAAAAAAAAAGCGATAGTGGAATTTGTTACTTCACCCAGACTCTTGAAAAAGAACATAGTATTTTGTGTAGGTATCTGCTATTGCTTGTTTCAGCCTGTTCACTTGGTTTATAAACATGCTTAAGATGACTGTGCTCATTAGAACCACAATTACCAGTCTACTCACACATATCAAAGTATCATCATGACAATAACCTTGATAGTTAAAAACCAGTTGGACAATTTCAGCTGTTACAATTGTGTCTTCGTGGCAACTCTGGGAAGAGAAACTTATTTTGTCAGTATTTTTGCCAATTTGAAGACGTTCCTTCTTATTTGCTCCCACTATCTGACATACCTAAATAAACTGAAATTTGCTACTGAGTCTCCAATGCAAATAATTAAGTAGACCTCATAAAAAGGACTATTACTTGTAGTAATATATAAGAATTTTTTTTTTTTTACTTTTAATGCTGTTCTTTATTTTCTAATATATATTACTTGAAGCAAATCTCAGTTTTAAAGGTATCTTCAGACTGCTCTAATTTAAAAAATAGTTCAAACATCTGTTTCAGCAAAACATGAAGTTCTTTCTGCAGGTAATAGTTATGTGCTATCATCTGAAATCCAGAGGGCAATATCTCTGCAGTTTTATCTATCTTTCAGCCCACATTTTTAAACTTAAAGACCCAGGGATAAGGGAGTAACAAACTTCTGCAGAAATGGGAAGCGTCAAGCACTGATGATCTGTGCATGAGCTTTAGAACAGCTGAAATTTTCACTCCAATTCCACCAGTCCTTACTTGCAACCGAACTTTTTGGGCATTAACAGCTCTGCAACAAACAGTGGATAAACAAACCCATGCAAACAGAAAAAGAAGGCTGGCAGACATTGTGGATGAGATTCATCAATCCGAAATTTAGGCACTTAAATATTGTTAATAGTTAAGCTAGTTACACTATGGTCCTCCTGCAGTTCACTAAAAGAACAAGCACATGATTTATTTGACCTGTGTTTGATGTCAGTATTTGGATGACATGATTATTACTCTTCCCTCCTCTGACTATATCTACTAGCTGTCTCTTGAAGGTAATCTTGGGTGATTAGCTCAGGTGTAGACATTTATACTAAATCAGACTAATCCCATCCTATACCATCATTAGTTTTTTGAAATGGATATTCCACTGGCAGGGATGTGTACCTTTTTTATTTTTGGTGCTTTTCTTTTAATTTATCAATAGGCAGGCTTAAAAAAGATACTTATTTTACTGCATTTATGTACAATACATAAGTATTTGGAGATTTTTTTAAAAAGGAGGAAATAACAATCTTTTTACAAGGAATAATATTTCCCTAAGGTAAGTGAGGGCTCCTTGGGCATTGTGAAATGTTCCGACTATATTGATATCTACTACAGAAAATTGAACAAAGTAAATTAATATACTAAAAGGTCATGATTTGAAATGGAAAGCCTACAATTCTGCAACTTCAAATCAATGCATAGAGCATTTCTGTATATCTGATTTACAAGTACAGGTTTTATTAAGACATAGTACTACCTAATAAGTATTCTCTTAGCAGTGCAAGATATCGGTACCAAACCAGAAAACTTGATAACTGCTCTGTGAATCTGCTTTGGTACCCTTAGGGGATACATTTAACAGGTGTGCTTTCATAACTAAAATGAAAAATGAAGTAAAAGTAATTAAATGGAATTATCTTCTTTTCTGCCTTGGCATCATAGGTATAAATGACACCATGTTAGGTGGTTGCCAATTCAAAATGGCGTTGCAAACAGTCTCTAAATCTTCAGTGATAGCTTTTTCACTACCTTTGACATTTTGTGATGTGCTGAAAACAATTATCAAATCAAATAGTCACTAATTCTACACATCAATCTTTCAGCATATCTACTTGCCTCAGCAAAAGGCAAAAAGGGAATTAATCTGGAAATCCAAGTTCATTTTTTCCTTCATTTCTTCACTGGTACCACCCACCCTTAAAGTAAACCCCCCGAAATAAATTTTAAGATCTACACCTCACCATTGTTATGATCTATTTTTTAAATATGCCTGAAACAAAAGCTGCACACGTGCACCATGATAAGATGCAGGTTCTAAAACATGTATGGCTTATTGTCAGCTTTGTAAGATTGTTTCTAACACAAGACAGTTAAAAGTGTAAAGATAATAGTGAAGAAAATATTTGTCCTGATAGCTTGCTTAGATATTAGGCCAAAAGACTTGTAAATCTAGTTTAGCAAAACTTCAACAAAAAGTATAAAATCTGAAGAGTAAAAGGTCTGTACTTCAGGTAGTATAAATCAGTGTGGTGTAAGTATCGCGGTGTTTGATAGAGTGGTCCAGCTCTGTTGTCTTCAGTGCATGAATGGGAATGAACAAAATGATGAACAATTTTGGATGCATCTCTAAAGCTGAATCAAGCCCTTAATATTGCCTCCATCTACGGTGTGTGGTTCACTAACCATCTCAAAAGCTGCAGTGCTGTGGAAATCTGTTGGTGCACGGTGCCAGTGCAGAAGGGACTGTGTCTTTTGTCCTCTGAGGGCTCAAGTGCTGCTCTGAAGATAGAGGACTTGTTGCTCACTGTGTCATCCAGTATAAATACGAGTCAAAGGCCCACAAAGATGCTAACGCAAAATAATACATGTTACATCTTCTAATAAGAGGATTAGCAATAGATGACCAACTCCTTAAAATACTGTCCAATAAATTAATATTAGGTACATCTGTGGCTAAAAGAATCTTCCTCAAGTTCTAGATTGCTAATTGGCAATGCTGAGGTTTGTATTTGCTTAGCAATTTTCTTACACTTTTGTCATTCTCTTCTGCAGTAATTTGCAGCTGACTATTCTTTTTCACTCTATCTTTTACTATTTCTTACTTATAAGTAATTTCTCTGTGTCTTGCATGGATGTAGAAAAGATAAGTTAGTAAATTTTTTTCTTGCATTTGGGGTAGCATAATCTCTGTGATTCTTTTTACTCTTGGAGGCTTTTCTTCACAGCAGATTTTAATAATCCTTTTGAAACCCCTGAACTTCCGTGTTCTCTAAAGTCTAGTCAATTTTTTATTTCATGCCATCATGCTTAATCTTTCTACTGCTAAAAATTGTTCCACTTTGGTAATGGGTATGTCAGTCTTCATCACACCAATATGTGTTATTAGCTCTCATCTCCTGTGCTCATGATTGACTTATCATAGTTTCTTCTTTTTATCTTATAAGCCATCTGCGTTTTCCACTTTTTATCATCTATAAAACCATTTGGTTATTTTTATCTTCAATTTAATCACTGCATGGGATAGCTGGCAGATAATGATAGCTTAGTTTTTCATTTGATGATGTCGCATTTTAGAGGACTGAAGAACTAAAAATAATGGTGGTTGTTCTCCAGAGAAAAGAATCCATATAAAAAAGACAAAGTGGGCTGAAACCTAGACAGAACAATGTTTGGTACTTGGAAATGCATCCAGACATGTAAAACAATTTTGTGATAAGATAAAGAAAAACTATGGATTGTCCTGTTACTTTTCCAGCGTTCATCTAAAAAAAGTAAAAATCTGATGGGCCATTCATAAAAATCTTGGTTATCTTCTCATTCAGATGGGAAACATTTAGTGCTCCTCAGATTTTTTTTCTTCTTTGATGTATTAAATATTTCTTATTGCAGACTTTTGTACTTTACAAAAAATGAAGTGCTTGGTAGATATTTGGGTAACATTCCTAGAAAAAATCTTATATAGAAGCATGCAGCAAAAAGACACAAAGCTTTGGATTTTCAGCTTTGGCATAGCTATTTTTATGTTTCAGTGTTGAAGTTATTAGCCAAAAAAGCTTTTTGCTAATTAGATAATGAGACAATAAATTATTTGTTTGCACTTTTTCCAGAGAGTAGTTGTAGCATTCTGTCACTAGTCCTATTTACATATTGTCCTGCGTGTCTGCCATTTGGAACACGGGCTTTCCATTACCACTCAACAGTCTCAGGATATTTAGCAGTAAAGATGAAGCAGGAAGTTTAGAAGGATTTTTATGGCATTTTACTCAAAAGCTGAGTTTCTGTGCCAGTGTTTAAAATGTGAAATGAAAATATAGTTTTATTTTAATAAAAGTCCTTACATTTTCTTGCTAGAAAAACATTTTATGCTAGAAAAGGAAATTGCTTATACCGAAACAATCGATAGCTGTCAGTTGCCTGACAACTGGCTTGCAGCCAATGGGGCCTTGGTGAAACATTTGGGTGCAGAATGTCAATTAGGTGTTATTAATCTTGTTATTAAACAATTTTTACAAAAATAAAATATTTCCTTCCAGTTTTTATGTCTCTAGATCCTTCACTTATTGTGAACTGGGCTCTCACAAGTACTACAGGATCTTGCCTGTAATTGCTTAGGTAAATTTTGACACAGCTTTGACACACTTTGTCTCTGTATTCGACGATGCAAGTTCATCTAATTTTTCAAAGAAAGAAAAGGAGGATAGTGCATTATTCAAAGAGGATGTTTCTTTTGCTGTGCAGGCATATGTCCTGATGTGCCGAATGGAGTTTCTGTTAATATTTGATGCCAATGCTTTTGATTTTAAAATGTATCACCCATAGAAAAGTAGGTTGGAATGTATTTTCTGCCTTTGAAGCCACTTATTACAGGAAGGTCTGAATTCAGGTGCTTGAAGTGGTGAGTTGCATTAGATGACTAGCCTATCATCAGGAGAAGCCAGTAGATGTGGAGTTTTTTGGATTTTAGCAAAGATTTTGATACCGTCTCTCACAATATTCTTCTGGACAAAATGTCCATCACACAGCTAGACAAACCCATAATACTTTGGTGGGCAAGTGGCTGACAGGTCAAGCTCAGAGAGTTTTAGTAAATGAGGTTATATCAGTCTGGTGGCCAGTTACCAGTGGTTTTCCCCATCTGGTTGACACTCCCAATCATATGGTCTAGTTTTAGGTAGTCCTGCAAGGAAGAGGGAGCTGGACTCAATGATCATTATGGTTCCCTTCAACCTGAGATATTGTATGATTCTATGATCCTATGATGCTATCTCTGACAAAGTTAAGTTGTCAAAGAAGAGAAAATATTTTTGTTTTGCTGTAAGGCAAGTGCCAAATGAGAGGATCTACTGCTCATTTATGCTCTTCCTTCCATCAGATTTTGGTGGTGATGGGGTAATTCTCTTGTATGAAGATGCCAGCCCTGCCGACTTCATTTAGTGTTTTATAATTTAATATTTATGATATTATTTCTTTGTCTTAATTCAGTGAAATTTAATACAAGCTTTTTTCCACCTTCCATTATTACGGAAGGTCTTCCTTTCTTTACAAATGGAGAAGATGAGTAAGGAGTTTCCTTCTGCCACTGTCACTATATGCTTGCTTTGCAAATAATTACATTCCTTTCTATGGACTTTACATCAAAATGGTGGTAACATATTCTAGCACTTCCTTTCTAGAATGCTGGTGCTATATTGCTGTCCATCTGCTACTTAAAAGGTTGTGCGAATACGATGAGACAACCTCAAAAGTAATTCTAGAACTGGGATAGGTCAAGACCCCCAGTTCCGTTCTTTTCAATTAAATCAATTTTTATTCCTAAATATAAAAACCATATGGATATTTTATGAGATATTTCATTGAGAAATTACTAGGACTCCATCTTTAGTCAGAAGGTGGAGGGAAGCATTTTTCCTGAAAAGACAAAAAGAAAAGCTGCTATTGAATTTTCCTGAATTCTTTTAGGACATTTTTAAAATGCCATCTTTTTTTTTTTCTTTTTTTTTTTCCCCAAATCAGCTCAATCATCTGCAGATGCACAGATCTTATTTTCCTCTGTCTTATTTAGCATGTAGATATTCCATTTATGTCTTTAACCTATGCCCTCAAGTTTCAACTGCAGTAATCAATTATTGCCAAGCTGAAGCATGAGTACTTAAAAAACAGCATCAACAAAAACCTCAGTGCCATGAGTTTTAAAACAAAAAGATGTACTAAATAAACTGATATGATTTTGT
This sequence comes from Dromas ardeola, assembly GCA_013398915.1. NCBI lineage: Eukaryota > Metazoa > Chordata > Aves > Charadriiformes > Dromadidae > Dromas > Dromas ardeola. The sequence continues at coordinate 101,039 of VYZM01015415.1, forward strand.
CCCTCTACGTTTTGATCCTTTTCAACTTACTCAGTTTTGTCACCTTTAATGAAGGAACAGAATCACAGAATCACAGAATAGTAGGGGTTGGAAGGGACCTTCAGAGATTATCTAGTCCTACGCCCCTGCCAAAGCAGGTTCACGTAGAGCAGGTTGCACAGGAACGCATCCGGGCGGGTTCTGAAGACCTCCAGAGAAGGAGACTCCACAGCCTCCCTGGGCAGCCTCTTCCAGTGCTCTGTCATCCTCAAAGTATTTTCCTCTTGTTGAGATGGAATTTCCTGTGTTCCCGTTTGTGCCCATAGCCCCTTGTCCTGTCACCAAGCACCACTGAAAAGAGTCTGGCCCCATCCTCTTGACACTCGCCCTTTAGATATCAATAAGCATTGGTGAGATCCCCTCTCAGGCTTCTCTTCTCCAGGCTAAACAGACCCAGGTGCCTCAGCCTTTCTTCATAGGAGAGGCGCTCCATTCCCTTGATCGTCTTCGTAGCCTCCACTGGACTCTCTCCAGTAGTTCCTTCTCTTTCTTGATCTGGGGAGCCCGGAACTGGACACAGTACTCCAGTTGTGGCCTCACCAGGGCAGAGTGGAGGAGCAGGATAACCTCTCTTGACCTGCTGGCCACACTCTTTTTTTTATGCACCCCAGGAGACCATTGTCCTTCTTGGCCACAAGGGCACATTGCTGGCTCATGGTTACCTTGTTGTCCACCAGGACTCCCAGGTGCCTCTCTGCAGAGCTGCTTTCCAGCAGGTCAACCCCTAATCTGTACTGGTGGGGAATTATTCCCCGCTAGGTGCAGGACCCTACACTTGCCCTTGTTGAATTTCATAAGGTTCCTCTCTGCCCAGTGAATTTATTTTTTAACTTTTTAAATGGAATTAACTGGAATTCACACTTGATTCCCTAACAGACTAACCCTAAGTATTGCCAGAGCTAAGACAAAATTTGGAAGCTGATAAAGGAAGAAATGTTAGTGTTTGTTTGTTTGGGTTTTTTTTGTTTTTTTTTTTTTTATTCCAAGAAGCTACAAGAAAAATATCTTTCAAGAGTCAGCCCCTGGACCATTGATAATCTGTTATGTCTAACAAGGGTGTAGCATAATGATTTCTGAAACCACTGTGCCTTTTGAAAATAGGTATTAGAAAATAGATGATGGAGCAACAACTCTTTAAGGACATAACCTTTTCTATAATAAGTTGTATAAGCTTGTGATTAATGGTTACATTGTTTATTTCTAAAATTAGCTTGACGAAATACCATTGTAGCATCAGACTAATCCTAAATGATGAGTTATGAAGTGTCTTATGACAGAGGCCTCTAGGAATTTCCTACAGTGGTGTGCACAGCAGCAGCAAGAATGTTACTTCTGAGAACTAGGTTTTCTACCATGACTTTCACATATTCCACTCACTTAAGTACTAAGTTCAGAATTACAGCATGTTTTGCATAACGGCATGCTCTTCTAATTAGGAACAGATGAGGAACTGATTAGGAACAACTCTTATTTTCTCCTTTGTGTAACTACATAACTGTAGTGGCGCAAAAATACTCCTTTGCCTCATGACAAACAGTGCTGTTGATTCTCAAGTGTGTGCAGTCATTTTGCATAAACTTGTCTTGATCTTTAATGAGAACCAAAAGGGAAAAGAATGTATTAAACAAAAAGAAAATATGGCCAACTTGGCGGAGTGCAGGTACTGAATCTCTGTTCCCTTTCTTTCCAAGGAAAAATGATTGATGTGCCATGGTGCAGACTTGGCACGGCTGCTGTAGCTTGGCCTACATCAGTTCCCTCTGAAGCCAGAAATAGCTGGTTCACTCTAGCCACAGGCTGCACTGGTCTCTGAAGTGAGTGTTCATAAAAACATTTGGAAATCAAAAAGGGAATAAATTAGTTAGTTGGTATGGAACTCATTTAGTATTAAGGATGCAAGAGAAATGATAGTCAAATAAATTGAGAAACGTGTACGTCAAGTTGATGCAGAAATATCTATGCATTTTATTTTAATTTCTCTCCCCTTCTTCATTTTGCATTTTCCTTGATCCTACCTAAGATTGACTATATGGAATTAGACCAAAAATTGCACCCAAGTACCCTGTTTTTCACAAGGAATAGTAACAGATATCCATAAAGGAGAAGGAGAGCTGAGCAAGTATAAAGTGGCTTTTCCCTCCTATGTTCCTCCAGTTTCCAGCAACCTTCAGGTCTTTGAAAGTTATCCTGCTTTCTGGTATGTTTCCACCTAGATTATTAAAGTCTCCATGAACTGACATATGAAAAGCGTATGTTGACCAGCAACATGTTTGACTCTCTGGACTTCATTCTTACCTCTTGAAGACAGTGTCTACTACCCTCCTTGTCTACAGCCCTCAGTGTCTTTGATGCTGCTCAGTTACAGCTCTCACCCAGCAGCAGAGCTGGAATGAGTTTAAGGCCCCATATTGGGCTGAAAAAACAGAAGGAGGAGGATAAGTAACAGAAAATTTTTGAATGAGCAGGAGAAAGAGGAGTTGTTATATGGGGTATCCTGTACCATTCTTTTAAGAGAAAATAGGTTGTATTAGTGCTTTAACTGCAGTTTAAGAAAGGATGAAGACTTATGAATACTGGAGACGCTAAACAATTTTTTTCCCTCTTGGGTCAAATACGAGGATTATTTTAATAAGAGAAGCAAAAGTTTAGTATCAAATTAATAGTTATTCATCGTTCTATATTAGCATATTAAAACCAATAATCCATCTCTTCTCTTTCCCCTTCTACGTGGACTCCTACTGCACTCTCTTCCCTGCCTCTTTCCTCTTTTTTGATTATAAAAAATTAGTTCACAAAAAGGACTGAGGAAATGCTGACTTTTCAGTTGACTTTTTCGGGGGCGGAGCACAGAAAAGCTTTCTTCTGTCAAACGTCTTCTAATTAGAGAGCTTACTCTGGACTGTAACCTTCCTTAAATTGCATTACACAGACTTTAAAAAAAAAAAGCCTCAACCTAAAAGACCTTTCCCAAATCTGGACTAGTTTTTGCAACCCTTTTCTGATTGTTCTCAAATTTGTCGATGTCTATTTTAAAGCATCAGCAGAAACAGGATGTGGTGTCACCAGGGAAATGTTCATTAGTGCTTCAGATAGTAATCTAAGCTTCTTCCTTTGTCTGTTCTTCCCAATTTACTGTGTAAATATGCAGCAAATAGCATAAGTCTGCAGTGTGGCTGCAGGTGCTACTATAGAATAATAGTAATAATAAAAAACCACAAAGAAATCCTTTGTATCTTTTGTGATAAAATCCTCAAAGGCTTTCTGAAAAGTAGGTGAAAAAGGCTTTAGCTTTAGGTCTTCATGCAGTTACAAGGAGGCTACTCTTTTCTAGATGAAGTGACCATTCTGTACTTTAAAAGGGAAAGTCAATTTTATGATTTGGGACCTTTAAAAACAACTTCTAACTTTGCTTGTCTTAGTGGCAGATGTCATTAAAATTCTATCAGGATGTCAGATATCCAGATCAACTGTATCTCTGCCAAGGCACCTTACTGATTTGACTCATTACTATAAAACTCAGCATTTATTGTGATGAATGTGTAATGCAAGATTGTTTTGGTGCAGAAGGTGTTCAAAGAACTAGGACTTTTTCAGAACTCATTAGTGTATGAAGCTATAAAATTTAGATTTTTTTTTTTTCTTTTTAGTGTTTCTTGCTGTCTTCAAGAGATGTAGTATCAGTTCAGGTTTATTTTCTGTAAGTGTTCATGCGATGGACAGATAGTGCTGAGCAAGCCTGGAGCAGCAGTGATGTGTGAATAGGAGGAATAACAGGTGGTCACCACAGCTGAAGAGTCCAGCTGGTTCAGAAGGTGTGCTCATAGCTCCAGAGTCTAAGGGCTCAGAAAAGTAAGGGAGGAAGCTGAAGCATTCAGTTAAAAGGTATGGAAGTATTTTATTCTCTATATTTTATTGTGTACCATTTATGAGCTCTCAGCTTAGCTAGGAAGGAAACACTTTGCTAGACAATACCAGTGAGTAGCGAGTTTTATGTAATGAAATTGCTCATTATCTTATCTTTGCCTTAAATTGTCAGAAAAAATTCTTAGCCCTCTTTGGAGACAGTTACAGTATAGTGGAATAAAAAATACTATACAAAATCAGAACTTAAATATTTTTCATTGAAATGGTTTGGGCAACTAGACTGTAAAATATACATAGTCAGTTGCTCTACTGGAACTAATTTTTTGGGTAATGGACAGCTGTTGATGAGGGACTACCCTGGAACCCTTTTTCTCTCTGGGTTTTCAAAAATCCCAGTATACTTTAAGCAGGAATGTCAGCCATATAATTTGCTGTCCAGTAGAAACATATCTAGTATCACCTTTACAAAGATTATCTAAACACTTGTGTAGACAGATAAGCAGTTCTCATTAATACATTAATCAGCCATATGTGCTGAGCACCACATTTTCACATCTCATAGTAGCTGATCTTTCTACTGAAACGTTGTGAAAACACTTGGTCTTCTTATTTCCTCTTAGGAGTTACCTCATTCCAGAATGTAAGAGGAAAATTAGTTCCCTCTGACACATCTAAATATATTTTTTTTTTTCCATTGTGCTTCATTATATACATTGTTACCTGTATTGCCTTCAGTGGGAAGTCTCCAGATGATGCCATAGAAGGGCGAAGTGTTTAGTCACACAATGAGCAGTGCGATGTTTCTGGGATGTAGATGTTGGTGTGGGGGCTTAAGCATATATAGAGAAAGAGAAACTTTTGAAGTTCGGAAATACGTGTCCAAATGAAGAACACACATCCCTAGTAATTTCATTCATGTGACACCTTTTTTACCCTAACTATGTTGCAGAATATGTACATGGAAATTAACTCACCTGCACTGATACGTGACATGCTCTAGGGCTGTAAACATCAGCTGTTTGGTAAAGGAGCATGAAGTGAATAACATTATGTCTAATTGACATAGGAAGGGGAATTCAGTTAGTTGGAATGTAATTTAAAGCTGTTTTAATTTTGTTTCAGTTAAGTTAAAAAATGTCCTGTCTGTAGAAGCAAGATCATGGCAGATAAAACAGTGGTGATAGATTGCTTACATTACTGAAAAAGTTTGTATGGTTATCTTTAACCAGATTTTATCAGAAGAAGTCATATTGCAGCTACTCTGTTTATTAGTTTGCCTGTACAATCTGATCCTGATGATTTTAAAACTTAGTGAGGTAAACTTTCTTGTCTGAGATTTATAAATGGTCTTTTTTTCCTAATTCTAAATTAGCTTCCCCCCCACCCCTGCCCCAGAATCTTGTACATAAACAGAGCGCTGATTTTCTTGGAGACCACTGAATTTAAGGTTCTGTTGGTTATTTGTTTTCTTGTTTGCACTTTAGTTTTTCATAATCTTGATTAACCATGTAATGGTCTTTTTTCAGCTGAGGTTAAGAGTTTTAGTAATGGGTAATAAAGGGTTTGAGATAAATGATAATTATTAAATCTTTGATTCTTTTTTTACTCATTATATCTTAGAATAATATTTAATGGCAAAAATGTATCGTTTCTCAAAGGTCACTAATATTGCTTTCCACAAGGGAGAGAACGTGTTAAGCCGGACACGCTGACTGTAAAATCTTGACTGAATACTGATTTCTGTATTACTTTATGGTTTTGTCCAAGTATTGGGTACCTGAGAGGCTTTAATCACAAGTGGGTCATATGACCTTCTCCTTGTCTGTGTTATGAATGTCCTTGTCATACTTTTCATAAGAGATTCCTGGGATAAATACAGTGTTAGCAATGAAACAGGCTCTTGATGGCTATTCTAGCAATTTTTAATAAATGTTTCAGTGCCCATTCTGGAGGATCAAGCAAGTGGGTCTAAAACAAATGAAGGCTGTGTATATCAGAAAAGAGATTTTTGAATCGCACTATTCTCTGGAGAGTCAGAGTAGAGAGTGGAGCAGTAGTTTGGTGTATTCATGGTGACCTCTAACACTCAGTAGACAGCTACAGTATTTAAAAACAGCTGCTGCTATTTCTGAACATCCTTAGCTCTGAGCTATAGTCATGATGACTATAGCTGAAGATCTTGAGTGCCTGAAACACAATTGTCTGTATCTGAAATGGTGGGGACAGCTTTCTACCCAGAGGCAGATGACCATAGCTATAATGTGAATGAAAAGCTGAGAATGAATCCCAAGCTTGAAGTTCTACTTTGTGTGAAATTGGGAGGAAAAAAAAAAAGAAGAAAAAGAGACATTATTTTTCTTTCTGCCTGTCCGTCTTGATATTTAATCTTCAACCAGATGTTGAACAGCAAGGCTTAGGGTAGGGATGGGCTGGGATATACTGTCCCTCAGATTTAATATAACCAGGTATCTGTATGATTTTCACATGCATTTCTGTTGGCTTAGTACTGTCCTTAAAGAAGATCTTGAAAATTAATGACAAAAGAGTCAAGCTTTGGATTCAGTTTGCAACGATTATTCACCATTAATTTTTACCTCGAGAACAAGTTTAACCATTTGGCTGCTACTGGCAGTAATGGTGAATTCTGGTTGTGTGTTCCACTGTGGGATGATCTCTGCATGCAGCCCTGTACCATGTGCTTCTCATTTGACGTGAGTCTGACAGAGCGTGCTTCAGGAAAACAGATGTCCAGATAACATAGAAGACTTTCCATAAACTTCTCACTTTGGTATTATTCTGTAAATAAACCTAGGTCGTGAGAAGTTAACTAATGGCGTCAATAGTGTGATGGCTTCTTCAGAGTTGTTTGTCAGTGCATGTGTGTTTAATAATAGATTTCTCCCTTTGAAGCATGGATGTTTTCTTTCATAAAGGTCCTAGCTGTGGTTAGAAGCAGAGGCAGAACACTTGCCAGCGTTCAGGCAAACTCCCTTTTCTCAGTATGCTGAAGCTCCCGTTTAATCTGCAAATTTATAGTTCCTTTCCATGGAAACAAGCATATAGGTGAGGGACTAGTGTTTGTTAATCTTACCCTGACAGGGAGTTGGTATATGGCTAGAGCAAACTGCAGGGAACCTGAAAAGATGCTTGAGTCTGGTAACGCAGATGAGGCTCCAGTAATACACATGTAGCCTGATGTGTTCCCACAATGGATATCATGGAGGATAAACTAAATTATTTTTGGTGTTTACTACCTGTGATATCTCCTAAAGCACTTTGTGGAGATGAAACATAAGTTCTTGAAGCAAAACAATGATTTCTTAGAGAACTAAAACAATCTGACCCTAAAAAGAACAGTATCTCTTCGAGCCTTTAAGGGTAGCAACCTACGTATGTGAAATCGTTTCAGGGCAGTATTTTTCTGTTATTGATTTTTTTCCAGGACTTTTTGGAACTGTCATTGTCCACATGGTGGTCAGGAAAAGAATACTTTGGTGCTGTTTTCCCTATATTCAAAGAACTACTGTTAGGTTTTACAAATTCTTTGACTTTCTGATTACTAGGGGTGATTCAGGATTGCAGTTTGATATTGATATGATCCAAGTAATTTCAAGGGCTTCAAGCTCTTCTTTAGAATGAGGGAAAATGCTGATTTTGCAAATAAACAAGACAATGGTTTGACCATTGATTTTCTTTTTATTTATGTGTGGATCAGGGGATAGCTAGATGAGAATATCTCTGAAGAATTAAGGTGGCATCACACGTTCTTTCCTTGGACCATAGGTTTTAGTTTTGGAAGTCTGCAATATTTTGGTATGAATTAGAGTATTTGATGACTACTTAAAGATCTATAATACACAAAAAGTCAGATTAAGTATTCCAGTGATTTTGTTTTGCTGTATTTTCTATGAAAGCTATGAAAAATTTATGTCAGAATTCAATGGGCTGGGTTGGTTTTGTATTCTGGGAATTTGATTTTATTATTTATTTGTTGTTTTTTGGTTTGTTGCGGTTGTTTTTTTTTTTTTTTTTTTGGGGGGAAGGGTTTNTTTTTTTTTTTTTTGTGGGGAGAAGTGTTACTGCAAATTAGGGATTTCAAACTGTAATTACTTTATACCACCACATACACATGTGCAGACATTTCTGCCCTAATTCTGGGTAAAGGTATCTATTTTTACGTTTTCAGTCCTGACAGAATTATATAATAGTCTTAACAGAATTATACAATCTTGGTTTTCTAAGTATGTTTCTGTCAACAGGGAACATAATGATCTGCCACGAGATGGAGTATTCAGTCTGGATTTCACATATCCTCATACACCCTTCAGTAACCGGAGACATGGCTTTATGTCTTGAAATGCTACAATGAAAGCAACAAGACAATTTAAATTACTTTTTCTATGCTCAACTGGTCAGGCAACATGGGAAACTAGGAACTGAAGTCAACCAGGGGTGATATTGCTTTATATTGGAATTATTTGTTTATCTGTTCTATTCAATTTGTGGTTAGTTTTAAGCAAAAATGGGGAGCTGAAAATGTCTTTATTCGTTTCTTATAGATTATAATGCAGAGATAAACACTTTCTTATTAGCAGCAATTATATAGCTGAGGCTTTAGCAAAGTTCATGTTGTTAGCTTTAGTGACTCCATAGGAAAAATAAGCAGGATGAATGGCTCATGAAACTGGCTGTCCTCAGCAAAACCCTACCAGATCCCTTGCTTTCCTAGATCTGTGCATTGTACTGCTGCCGTAGAGGATGACATGGCTTTTGGTCTGTTCCTCATTTGCAAAAGAAATGTGCTGGCTTTGCAAAGCATCTACCTGAAGCCTGGCATTGCCTGGCTGTCTCACTGGAGGTGTGTGCCAGCTCATTAGGCCGCATCCTGCAGCACTGCTCTGTATCCCCACTGCTGTTTGTAGTAAAGAAAAACTGTAATACTCAGGATCCACTAAGACAAACTTCATCTATCACAAGATATACTTCAACTAGGAATTGGAGCAGACATGGAGAAGAGACCATGATAACAGGCAGAGCTGTCTGGGGCTCCACAGGTCACAGCTGAAGCTCCCTACATCTGTAGGTCCTTGGCTCTTTGGAGATTTTCTCTTCTGCTTTGCTGCTCTCAGCCTCCGAGGGCAAAAGAGTAGGTCGGAAGCCACAAAACAGAAACTAACACACATTTTTGATCTTCTCTTCAGCCAGTCATTTCTACATTAGAAGAAGGTGCACGGGCCACAAATAATGCCTTGTATGATTGACATTCATTTGCAATCGTTTAGCTAGTAACTCACTCCATTTCAATGTGTGTCATGACATGAAGTACCTGAGTTTTTCTAAATGGACTACTAGGTATATACTGCCAAAAATTCAGCACCTACCTCTCTCACCAGAAATCCCGTGCTGTTGTTTTCCACTGCAGTGGTTGGAGGCTCTGCCATTTACTTTGTGTTAGTCTTGATGGGAGTAGGGCTCTTATAGAGAACTGTTGCTTGTCCCCATTCCCCTCCACCACCATTGACTGAATATTAATAAGGGTCTTGTTAGGAATCACTCATGCTCACATGGCTTTTTCTGCCACAGAGAGTAGAAAACCTTCCTAGGTGAAGTTCAGCCCTGTAGGTTTGTTCTAGTGAGATTTGTATAATCCTCCTCCAAGGGCAAATGCATAGCAACATTTTAAAACTGTCATTTTTCTAAGAGTGCATTGACTGAAGCGTATTAAGTAATGGTGAAGTACATTACAGAGAAAAATTCTTCCTGGTATGGCATTCTAGTGGCCCCATTTGGGTCAGCTCTTTGTTATGCAAATGGAGTTTTCATTCACTTGTGTTATTTTACATGGACTTACACCTTTTGTTTCCATTCCACATACAAGAAGTTTATTTTGTTTGCTTGTTTAAGTATGTATTTGCTTTTGCTGCCACTCTTTTTGTTGTTGGCAAACAACTGTACTCAAGGCTGCAGTAGTTTGGACTCTGATGATTTATATGTTACAGAATCTTTCATGATTTCTGACATGGAAGACATGGAAATTCTATACATTAATCATCCAGCTTTGCTGGATGTGTTCACCATAACAATTCCTAAACATTTCAGGTTTGTGGTCCAAATACCTGACATGCCTCAGAGGTTATAATACCTGCCATTTTATAAAATTCAGCTGTTATTTCTATGTAGCCTGTCCATAAGAAATAAACAGTTTGACATTACCATGTAAAGATGGAAGCAGCTGCTGTGGTGGTTTTATTTTCTTATTTATTTTAGCAGCTGAGATCCAAATCTTTTAAAGTATTAGAAGAGCTGGTAGTTTAACACTATATTACCCAGAGCTTTCCACTCCATGTAATTTCAATTTTTAAAGTGCTGAGTGAATCTTAGTGCAATAATTAAAAAGACATAATTTGTAATTATGAAGAAGTTGATAGAACTACCACAATAACATTAGCTTCATAAAACTTGTGTGTTCCCTTTGCACTTTTTTTTTTTCTATGTCATCAGGTCTTGCTGTTTTCCACACTCCAGTGTTTTCTAGAATTTAGAGGAACAAGTCAAATAATTCCACCTCTGCAACATGGGGATGTGGTTTTTCCATCACTCTGTTTCCTCTTTGGATAATAGCTTGCTGCAGAAATTAGAAGTTTCCTTTGGCTGGGGTTGTGCTCCACATAATTTTTTGCCTTGATTTTTCATCTCGACGGTCATAAACTGAGCCCTAAATCTTTTTTTTTTTTTCTTTTTTTCTCTGATATCTAGAAGAAACCATGGAAAGTGATGCAAAACAGTTTAGACTTTGTGCTGCAGTATTAAATGGTGTTAGGATTTTTGCTGCCTTCAGTTGCACAAGTACCTTTTCAAGGAAGTGGACACAATTTGAATGGCTCTCAAAGATTTAGGGCCCCTGGGACTCCTGTTAGTTTCAATCAAAGCTCTAGCTACTCAACACTTTTTAATAATTCTTTGATGATTGTGCTTTCGGAAGCTGTATTCAGGCTGTCATATAAATCTGATAGACTCTGGTTTTGTCGTCTTTTGTTGTGCTAGAGGAAAGGTTTCCTACAAATGGCCTAGGTACTTACAAAGTGGTAGGAAGCAAAATTTCACATCTTTTTTTTTTGTCCTGCAAATTCCTGCTTTAATTTGAGGTATAGAACCAGTAGCAACAATGAACATGCAATAGAGTACTGTAAT
>VYZM01015417.1:2758-17962 GCA_013398915.1 Dromas ardeola
TTTTTTCCTCAGTAAATATGTATTTTTTCCTGAGATATTTGCTAATTCAGGGTTTGGTGCCATACGTTACAATTATATATGGCCTGATATAAAAGACCCTCCCATTAGTACTGTTGAAATATGCACAACTATTATTCACAGAAAAATCTCATGTTTGAAAAGTCACGTTTTTAACAAGTGCAATTTCCAAGTAAGTTCTGGTTCTGGCCTTTGTTGCAATATTGAAAGGCTTTAATCCTTTTGATGAGCTGAAACATGGCATTGTTCACAAAATCTTGTTTTTTTTCAGATCTACAAAAAGCTTTCCAGACAAGTCCAAAATATACTTTGGCAGTCTCTAATAAAAACAAAGAAAAATTTTACTCAGCAATGACAAATATTTCTAACCCAAAGAAGACTCAGCTTTTTTTTTTTTTTGGCAGTGTTACTGCTTTTGCCAGTATTCTTTTGTCACCAATATCTTTCATTCTTTGTTACAAAATCTAATTCCTCTCAGACAAGTTGCCTAATTAAAAGTAATATTTAGTGCAAACATGAAAAGAAGCTTTTCTATAGCTACCCTTTGCCTTTCTGCAGAGCAGAATAAATGCAATGATCTACATCATCTATCTAGCCCATATGACTAGTGACAGAAACATTAATTCCAAGCACATTTCTATTTCAGCCACTTATTTGCACCCTGTTGGTGCATGAAGGGCAATATTTATATGGAATTATGGTGACATCAAGTGGTTAGCTAAATGATCCCTGCAAATATAATAATATCAATATATACTTTAGATGTTGGAGAGGAAACCAATATAGGAAACTACCAACAGGTAATATTAAAAATATCTTACTTCTTTGATATATTAGTGAACTTCCAGTTCCATATGTTGGATTAAAATAAAAATTTTAAATATATCATCAGGGTGTATATCATTAAATGACAGTAATGAAAACCAAACCATCGTATTTAGTTCTTGAGGTAAAGTTCAAATGCAAGGGACTAACACTGAGATGAAAAACGGTACTCAATATCAAACCATCTGAATTACTCTTTTACCTTGTGCGAAAAGATACCTGGGTTACTCAGTCAGCTGCTGTGCACTCATTAGGAAAATGGAGACAGTGATAATTATCTTCTGATAGGATTTTTGTGATTGAGTTAAGAAGTTAATATCTACAACTTTAATTGCATGTTCCGGTTCAATGACAACACAGCCTCATAAAGGTAACAAAAAAAGTTTAAGCTGTTCTACAGTTGGCTGTTTTCTTTAAAATTTTCTACTGTCAAAATTTATACTTCCAACCCTTTCCAAATCATGACTTGTTCCTGAGTATGAAGTTACACATTTTAAAAGTCTCCAGCTGGTGAAGTTTCTTCACCAGCTTGTTTTTCACTCACTTTCTTAATGGGATGACTTCTCCATCTCCTCTCCTACAGTCAGATCTTTCTTCTGTTTGCTACCCTCAGCCCCTCAAAACTGGTGCAATGACTTTGATCACCCACCATCCTACTTCAATGTCACATCAGAGTTTCTTGCTTCAAGGCTTGCTTGAGCCCACTTGTTTGGATGGCCTCCAAGAGATGTTAGCTGGGGAATGAAGTCTCAATATGAAATCAATAAAAGATAAGATTTCTGTGGACCAAAGAAGAGCTACAGAATTCAGACTTATCAGAATAGTGCTGAAATGGTAGCTGAGAAGTACAGAGGGAATATTGGATAAAGTTTGTTTGATTTTGTATGTACTGGTACAAAAACTACAAGTTAACTTACAGTTTAATACAGGGGCAGTATAATACAGTGGCTGTATAATACTGACCTAAGTCGTAGAAAAGACGTCAGCTCCTTTCTTCAGTTTGATGAAAGCCATTAGCATGGAACATCTTACTTGACTAGTCTGCATCTGTCAATATATTCCAATAACTTCACCTTTGTCAGTGAACCATATTTACCTGAAAGGATTTTTTTTATATATGTGTGTGTGTGTGTGTATATATATATATATAGTTGTTGTTGTTCTTGTTGTTGAGTGATTCTCAGAATACAAATGATTAGTTCTGGTACACCAAGCCTTATTTGCAAGTTTAAGATGCAAATACAATTTTAGTAAATAAAAGAAAATTCTGACATGAACTGTATATTCTTTAGTGGAGACTCTCATAAAAATATTATGTATGAGAAGCAATATGGGACAAAAATCACATGGCTGCATTGCTTTGGAAGATATACAAAATAAAAAACATTAATCAGTCTGCTCACAAGACTATTTAAACCAGAAATCCCATTAAGTGTTTAAATTGATTTACTCTTCCCTCCCCCAAAATAATAAAGTAAAATTCCTCAAGTGTCTATTAAATCAGACAATAAATAAAGGTAGGTAGGTAAAATCCTTGGGGAAAGGAGGGACCTTAAGGCCATCTGATTCATATTTCATACCTCTTCCATTTCTCCATCTTTTTTTTCATCCTTGTTGAAATTCATACATACACAATGTCATAAGCTAGTGTTGGTTTGGATTCAATTTATTTTACAAAAAAAATAAAAAAAACAATTCATGTGAACTGAGGCCAAAATAGTCTAGTGAAATAATGTTTTTTTTCATTTATATTCACTGCTGTGTCTCTCCACTGAAGTTAATGCATTTTCCCTGAAAGGTAATTCATTTCAATTTAAATCAATACAGTATCTTTGAACTAATGCCTTCCAGAGATGCCATGTTTGAACAAACAGTGGTATATTTGTGTAAATTACAAATTTCATTGGTAATTGCACAAAAAAAAAAAGTGCTCAAGAAAAAACTTTTGCTTCTAAACAGTACAGAGCATGAACACAAATAATCCAGATTTTGTTTTGTTTTGTTTTGATTTGGTATTCAGGGGTTTTATGAGCTTTGACATAGAGAAGGGAAGGAGAAAGCTATTTATATATCTAAATACAACTGGGTGTGATTCTTGCCAAAAAATGAAACAATACTTTCACAGAAGGAATGGCTACTTTTTGAGTTTGTTTTTTGTTTTGTTTTTTTTTTTTCCCTACATTTTAACGTACGTGGGAAGACTGGCCCAGACTGGTATAGACAACCTAAAAATCCACATTGTTTTAAACCTGCACTACCTAACTGAACATAATCTCTCAGGTAACACATTATAGGGGGGTACAGAGATGGGAAGAGGGCATTTTTAATTTGTCCTTTCTTGTTTAGCACAAGCCGGTAATGTGTGCCGTCAAACAAGAGGTGGGAGAGCCCTGATTTATAAAGTACTTGATGGTCATTCTCAAGTTCCTCTTGCAAATAATCTGAAAGAAATTTCCTTTCAGCAGTGGTTTTCAGTCTGAAAATGATCATGCCCTTTGAGGGATCAAAGGGATTATAAAATGCTGGAAAAAGTCATGTCAGTTGCCAATTGCTCAGTTCCTTCACAGAATCTGAGGAAAGCGTCAACTGCATTTGCTGGCTGGAAATTCTTGCACCAGCCGGGAACCAGTAACCACCTTCAGTTGCTGGCAGTAGCTCAGCCTCTTTATGATAGGGGAAAGAGAAGGTTTGCATATTTTTATTTTTCCCCAATTTGGAGGTCACTAAGTTATCGAGGGAGTGAGATAAATTCATAACTCATAATCGCTTGGATGTACAGGATAAAAACACTTAGCAGTCACTTAACTTTAACTTTTCAGGAGCTCTAATGTCCAAAGAGTTTACCCTGACCAGGAAGCAAAATAAAGAACTTCACTGGTAAAGATATTTTTTTAAGTAGAATATGAACTGCAACAAGGGCTTAAAGGGTTTGTTTCCTTCTTTTCTTGTCTCTTCTGTACTTGTAATTGTCTAACAATAATGTATGAGCTATGGGTTGTTTTATGAAAGCTGATCTATCAAAGCCAAATGCCCCTACTCATAGGTTAGTCAGCATTATTTTGCAATTATTTGCAAATGGGAATTTCCAGGTGTGGATTTAGGGAAGAGACTGGAAATGCGGTTCTGCCCTGCCATGCTGTTTCTTTTCTCCTGCTCCTCTGAAGTATCACTGACTCTGTCCTGTGGTTCATGCCGGGAAACTGCAGAGATGAAGGCCATAATCTTCTTTCCCTCATTCATGCTGGACTTACATCATAGTATGGATTTTTATATTTTTACTTTTACTTTTAGCTTCAAATTTAGCCCCTTCTTCATACACTGAAAAACAGAAGCCTGTATTGTAAGTACAGTTTAGAGCCCAAACTCCATCTTCAGCATGTCGCCATCTAGACCTGTTTGAACAGGACTAGTCACTGGAAAAGAAAAACAGTTTATATCTGTGTAATACAATTCAGTCCTGCGCAGAAACATCTGAACTAGTTCTAAGTAGCTAGGCTGAGCATCTGTAGCAGGAACATGGCATTCACCGTGAAAGTTAATTTATCCTCTGTTTCTATACAATGTTTGTACTACGTATTCCTAATTTTAGAGACTCACAGTTGCAGAAAGAATGTCAGTGGGTTATAAAAATGTTACTTGCTTTCGTTCTAGTCTTGCAAGTAAAAAGGAAGACCCTTCAAATTTAGCACATACAGAAGCATGGGATGGGTTTCTCTACAAATGTTGCTTGTTAGCGACTGGTTTGTTTTGAGCATCTGAATGTATAACATTGCTTTAAGACCAGTGGTATATTCAGAGGAGTTTGCCCTGCAAATAGTCTAAGCATGTAAGAGGTACAAGAGTCCATTTGTGGACAAGGCAAGAGACCTATACCTGAAGTAATTGCCTTCTATAAGACCAGAAAAGGAAAAGAATATGAAGCTGGTCTTAAGGATCACAGCTTAGTAAATAGCACTGCGCAGATTAGATGGCAGTGACTGAGATACCTAGATAAGGGTAAAAGGATTTAGAATAGGCATGTGGCCTGCATAACAGTGTATTCTAGCATCTTTTAGGCGCCCATTCTCATACAACCATCCTCTACCAGTATTGTTCAAAATGATGACATGACCCAACGTTATTTACCTCCGATGTTTTGAAAGAAGATCTCCCAGCTTAATGGTAGGAAGTTACCTGGGCAGTTTGTCAGATATGTCAGTCACCCAAAGTCTCAAGCATATGCTTCATCCTCCTTTCTTTTTCATACTATTATCTCCTTTAGCCCCTCATATGGCCATCATCCTTTCCTGAGAGAGAGAGAATGCAGAGGGGTGCTGATGTGAGATATATTTAAGAATTTCACTGTAAGTAATTTTTTTTCCATTACTCTATTTTTTCCTGTCACTCTATCTTTCTGTGTCCAGTTCACTGTATGGATGGGTATTGATCTTTAAATACAATACCTCTAAATCTTTCCTTATGCTTTTGACGGCTGCCTTATTTATGAATTTTATTTTTTTTTTAGAAGCCAGGAACACTTAACACAGTTCTTCCTTGAGATGTCATTAAAATATGCTAACTAAGGTAAATGTGTAAGAGAGAATGCAGACATTTCTAAAGGTTATGATCTATGACAATGCTTCTTAGCTTTAAAGTTAGTTTAATTGAATTAATTGTAGCATTGAAGAAACTGAAGAACAAAGAGAGCTGTGACACTGAATGTATTAACGGGAAATATTTGACCTTTTCAATATGTTACATTTTGATTGGCACTCCTTTCTGTTGGAGCCCTCTTAATAATCTTTTCTTTATTTTTTCCCCATGAAAAATAAGGTAGGTGTGTCAAAAAGCCAAAGTACAGCTGAGATAATTGGAAAGATCCAAAATGGGAAGTGTGCAAGTATACATGTACACACTCTTCCATAATTCAGAAGATGCTAGCAATTGGGGTTTCATTTTGTTAGCAAAGCTTATAGTGAAAAGAAAAAGCTAGACCAAGTTAAACCTGATTTGTCATATTAGAATGCTAATTTTGGTTTGCAGAATCTTAAGAGAGGCCATTCTTCATAAGTTTTTTTTCTCTGCTAAAGACTGTTCCCTGCTATGTATAAGAGAATAAAAAACATTTGTAATGTCATTCAGGTTATTTATGAATAGATCTGTCTGAAAGATGGAAGTACCTTTTAAATGTTTAGGTTAATAGGACATTTTTTAACTTGGTAAGACTTAATCAGTTTTCTCAGAAAGCAGCAAGAATTTCACATGTCACGATATTTACCCCAGTATATAAGCATTTCTTTTACCTCCTCCTTTTTAACCTTCGTTACTGGGTACATGCATTTCCTGTTCTGGTCTTGCATTGTGCTGCCTGCAGCCTGTCCAGCTCCATAACCCTGCATTTATGTGTTACTTGTTCCACAGTGCCTTGATGTTTTCGGGTCTCTTGCTTCTCATTGTTACGTGCATTACATATCAAAAAAGTTAGGTAAATGGCCCTTCATCAGCCTAGGAGAGTTAGCCCTTTCTCCCTTAGAGTTTATACAGCCTTTCTACAGTCTGAAGACTTCAGGAACAGCTCCCGCAATATGCCATAGCTGCTAAGGGAAAAAAATCCAGGTGGCAAACTGTCTCTTTAACCCATGCACTGCTTCCCATCTTTAGCTTTTACTGGAAAACGTTACTGCTGAAAAATTTTCCATGTTGCTCTTGTTAAACGAAAACAAAATGAAAGCGGTAATGTGAGATTTCCTGATGTTTACTGGTTTATTGAAAATACCCAATTTCACTTTACATGCAAATCTTCCCCAAACCCTCAGAGGTTAGGAAAGGTGTATTTATACACAGCCAATATCTCGTTCTGTAGTGCGGTAATTCTATGCAAAACCAAACCAGAAATTGTTTTTCTTATACAGATTAAAGCATGCTTGAGGCAAAAATCTGGGCTTGTTTTCAACTGATGAAGAATTTGTTTGTAGGCTACATAAGCACCATGTTTCTGGGCTGCCGCTACATCTCTTTAACCTCTCTGTAAATCGTTTAGAACAAAATACTCAGATTTTCGTCTTTGATACCTGATCGGTATTTTCCCCATGAGAAGTTAAAAGGTCAGTAAGTGTTTTGAGCTGGTTCAGCTTAATTTATTGATACTGTATTTCAAATTGTCAAAACATTCACAAAAAGCCTCAAAACATGCCTTTGCCTGTGTAGGAAGAATAAATATATTGTAAATAACTTTATAACCTCATTTTAAATTCCTGTCTTCGGGACTTTGGTTCTGTAAGTAGAAAAACACTTCACATGCAGCACATCCCCAGATCACTTTAACCTCTTTGCAAATGCATTTCAGGAGCCTTGATGGATCTCTTGCTCAGCAACTGGCCTTGGGAAAGTATGCTCTTTATGGTAAGCTGAGTGCCACATGCAGTAATCTATCAGAAACTGAACAGCAAATGTAATGGAAGGTTGAAACAGATCATTTAGCATTGTGACATTATTTGTGAATTTGGTGCTACGAGAGAGATTTTTGTCATGCATATGGTTGATGTTGATCTGAGGTTATGAACGTGACTGGTGAACTGTCTTATCCCCCGTGTCTGAAGAGTTTTGAAGCATAACTTAACTTGCGAGTTATTTCGGCCTCTCTGCAACCCTTTAAGACTGGGACTGATAACATCTCCCGCATAAGGTGCTCCACTGAAGTGAAGCTGAATGGTTGTGATGCCTTTCCAATTGCCTACAAAGCAATTTGGAAGGAACCTAGATTCACTTTTATTAACCCCAGAGGTCTCTCCATTTGTTTGGCTTTTCCAGTCCGTATCTTCCTTTCACTGTCCATCTAAATTGACAGAGCACAGAGTCCTGTTCCATATAGCATGTGTCTTTGTAGGAATCCCTTTAAAAGCTTTAGCACTTAAGAAAAATCAATAGAGCTTATGATGTCTTGCAGGCCTCCCCTCTCCTGCCTGCTAAATTCTCGTCAGCCCATTATTAGCTCGCCTTGAATTACTGTTGGAAAAAGAAAGTAAACACTGCATCTTGAAAGCACTCATGTGGCATTGCACTTGAATAACGTCTATCTTTCCTTAATGAATTTAGTGGAACTGTGTTGTTGGTATATTTAGAAAGAGAAAGAAGAGCTGTGCAAAATGCATTGCAGGCACTAAGCCAAGTAAATCTATTATATACAAATCATTGAAATTAAATGAGGCCATGGAAATACTGATATTTTAGATAACTCTTTAAAATATAAACACTCTGGATGATAATAAAATATATTTTTCTCCAAATATACTTTAAATTAAAAAAAAAAAAAAGCCCTGCAAGATTAACCTGTGATTTATTGTAGGAAATAAAATATTGAGATAAAAAGCGCAGTGAAAAACTGAAGAAAAAAATTAGACGATTGAGCAACACTAAGAAAGGTATTTAGCAAACAAAAACAGTGAATGCAGAAATACCTAAATTTCAAACATCTAGTGCCTGAGTGTTATCTTATGGTTCCTAGGCTTGTGGACAGTTATTTTATCTTGGAAAGGGATCTAGAAGAATTTAATTTGGACCATGTTCCTCATGACAGGAATTAAAAGCAGAGGTTCCTACATCAGGGTAGAGAGTAGGTTTACCTGCTATTCACAGTTCAGTATCTCTTCTTGTTTTTAAGGTACATCCTTTGCATTTCTGTGTGGATTATAAGCACGTTGGGTTTTTTTTTAATAGGAAATAGAATGGTCATCTTTTTTTTTCTTTTTTCTTTTTTTTTTAACGTAATGTCCAAGTGGTTAGAACAGCAGTGTCGAGTGTATGGGTCCCAGTTTCAATCCCCTGATTTGCTTAATAGCCTCAAGTGTTCGTCACTACAGAAAATGACTTAATTACCAGAGTACTGGCTACTTCAGCAGTGCTTATGCACCTATTGAGGGAGGGTGGGGAATTTTCCATTTACATGTCGAAGTCTCTTTCCTTAAAATAAAAATATTAAAGATTTTTTTTCATTCCAGAATTAGAGTGCAAGCTATGCATGATGCTGTAATTTAGTGATAATGAATTTTCCTGGAAAGGGGCAGGTTTTGGTCATGCAACATTTCTGAATGTGTGTAATCATTCATAATGATTGAATAGTCCTTGGAGATGAGCCTGTAAACTGAGCCTTCATCTTCTTTTGGAGTTTGCCCTGTACGTCATGTTGAAGAGACATGATCACTTAATGAATCTTGATTTCCTTTATATATTTTTTTTTTCTGCTCAGTGAGATAGGAATTGCCCTTCCCCAAAACTGGTACTACAGATCATGTTTTGCCAATATGAACAGGGGGAAGTTAAAATTCACTGGGCTTAAGTGCAGACTCCTGCAAGGTGAGTGCTCTCTCCTCACATGGTAGAGGAGAGGCCGGTCTGCTTCTCTTGAGTTTTAAATTAAAGCATTTGTGTGACACCCTATATTAGTGAAAACACCTGTCAGAGTATATGCATATCCTCAGGGGAGTTAAGGAAACAAAACCTTGTTTTCTGATCCATATTGGTCTTTTACTTGCAGCAGTAAGCACTGGGTGATAAACACAGCAACAGTACACGGAGAGTCCTGCCATGCCATGTCTGTTCGTGCCTACAGTGCCATTGCACGTTATCAGTTTATCAGTCGTGCTGCTGCAGGAGATACTCTGTGCTCTAAACCTAGTCAGCGACATTAAGGAAAAAAAAAAAAAGGAAAAAAGAAAAAAAACCAGAGTCCTTTAAAACAGATTACAAATATTTACATTGGCATAAGAGAAATTTGAGGAAATGTCCCTCTGTATGGTAGAGAAAAGACATATTGAGCAGGCTTCACAAATGAAGAAGCTGTAAAGTGGAATGACACCTTCAGTTTATTTATAGCCTAAATCTAGCATATTTACTGTCAGACTAAAATATAGGGTGAGTTTTCCCTCTGAATCTGCTTCCTGTGGAGCAACATATTTTTTCTCTGGCTCATTCTACTTTTACCATCCACACTAGCAATATTTTACCCTTTCTTAAACACAGAAATGAGTGGCATTTCACACATACTCTGCTAAAACAGTGGGGTTTGGCATTTCCTATGCCAAAGAGCATAATGTGAAGCGTGCCCAAGAGAGATCTGGACTTGTAACTACAAGAAGTGTGATCTTTCCCTTTCCAGTCATCTTTGCAGCCCTACAGAGAAGGTGATTTTTCTTTGGCTTCAGTAGCTTTAAGATCAGGGTCTAGTTCCTTCATATGTCATCTCATTCTTTCCTGTGTGATATATAAACTATAACACCTCAGTGTTAATTTCCATCTATTCTGTACTACCTTCCGAAGTAAAAGTGCCCACACTGTTCTTTTTCTTTGCTCCAGCATGTCACACTGGTCTGCGACATTCCTGACCATCTCAGATTCAGTTTCAGATCATTTTATGTTGACTTGTTCTTCCTTACACAGTTATTTGAATTGTAAGTACTCTGGATAAATCTGCTCTGTGACAGAATGTAAACATGCTAACATTTCTGAACCTGTAAAATAAATGGAACCACTCAGCCCGTAGGACCAGGGAAGGCCTGGCTTTAGTCACTGTTACTCAATAACCACGAAGTCACCTAAGGGTTATTCCTGTGACTTAAAGAGAAAAATGCAATTTTTTTTTTAGCATACACAGCAGCACTTTTGGGAGATAGTTTTACTTTAAAAAATAGATAAAGTGGTTTGTGATATCTTAAATCGTAGTTCACTGTGACCAACGAAGAAGACAGTGAAATCTATCAGACAGAGACAAAGTAATTTTGTCAGATATCAAACCCCCAGTATATGCTTAAAACCCATGCCCCACTGTAGTCATTTGGATACTTTCTTTTGATATTAAAAAGACTTAGGCTTTCATCCCAGAAGTAAATCTTGTGTATGTCAAACAAGAAAAGAATAGACACCTCTCAAATTTTACATAAAAATTTTACTCTTTATGAACACTTACAGTTTTATTACTTCTAATTCCAAATTTTCAGCGTAGTCCTCCTAGCCTCAAAAACTTTCATTTTCCAAGAGGTATTGGGAAAGTCTGACTTTCCTCGGGTCAGACTACATAACTGGAAAAAAAATATCTTGCTCTTCTGGTGTATCATCACATCATATTTATGTCATCCAAACATGTTTATTTTTTGATCCTTCTTTCATTGTTAGTATTTTAGGGACTATTGTAAGGAAAAGATTTCTTCAAAATTCATATTCTACATGTACAAGAATCATAATCGCTCTGTCAGTGTGCCATGAAAAGATCTTTTTATGATGTATGGATAAATGTCTCTCCAGATAATAAAGTATTCATCCCTCTTGAAACAGCTTCTCAAAATTAAGTTTAAATCAAAACATGAAATAGGTTTGTTTTGCTCAGATTGATACCCGGTGTCCATATCAGGACAGTTTAACATGATGGGTAGTCTTTGTCTAGAGGAGACTGAAGTATATAGCTGAGGTATATCAGCAAAGCTGTTTGAGGATAGTTGACCAGTGTCCAGTGATATCAACACATCTTTCATAGTTTTATGAGAGTAATAGAGAAAAAATAATAAGTACTCAGAAAAACAAGAAGAAGCTGCTTTTTCATATGTAACATCTGTCTCTGTTTCTATTGCATTCGGTGCATATATTGGTTAAGGTCAATGACTGTCAGTTTAAATTTTGTGCAAACTGGCAAACTGATTTTAAAAAAACATTACTTTAAAATCTGACAGGCAGACAGTAGGCAACCTAATGCATCATTGGAGAGCATCAAAAATTGTGACGCAATTGTGACACGAGATTGCATGAAGGGGTAAGCCATGTACTGTTTTCCTTGATGTTGTGGTATAACGTAAACCATTTACAAAAATACCTCTCAGTGATACTGAACAAGCTGGTCTGCATCTTTCCCAATATAGATGATGTGAATTCTCAAAATTGCATTTTAGAAGGTTGTTTTATATATGGTTATACACTGGACTGCAGCAACATCAACCTGTCTCTCAGTGATGGACAGTGCATTTCTTTTACAAGTGCTTAGGTTAAGCAGAAGCTATTAACCTTTATTCATTCAAAAATCTTCTAATCAGATCAAAGACTGACCAAAAAAACTCACCCAAAACCAAACAAAACAGAAACAGGAAGAGCTCCAAACAAACACACAACAGACAGGGAAATTAAATCCATTGGGAAAGCTTGTTTGTAATCATCTGCCACTGTTCTGCCCACTCTGATGGGTAATCATTTTGCACAGTTCCTCCAGATATCTTTTGCCCTGTGGGAGAGATGACAGTGCTTTTCATCCAGCCTCCAAACTAGGAAAAATTATGGTCAAATATTCACAACTGCCAACTTCAAAGCAATTTTTCCATGGCAACTATACCTCAAAAGCCTGGAGTTGCAGAACTTGCCAATTAGCAACTCCAAAGGGGGCCATTAGCTCCTTCAAAAATGTAGCGGACACTGTTTTTAATCACCGGTTGTTTTCAGCCTTACAGCAAACACTACACAAACACTAACCACGCAAGTGTGAGCCTGACTACTTAGAAAGAAGTTGATGATGCATGAAAAGAACAACACATATCAAGCTACATTTTTTAATAAAGAATAATTATCGTCAGTAAATCATCACTGCTAATTTATTGTTGTTTAATTAAAGCAGGTCGTATTTTCTCATTATTGCCAATGGTAAACCGTGCGTAACAGCCACAAAATTTGTTTTCAGTAGGAGTCCTCAGTTGTAGTGCTCCTTGGGAATGAACAAGTACCATAAAGCAAGGAGTATCTGCATAAATATGGACCTGTAGAAGGGACTGCCTTGCTGTCTAAGGCTCCTGTTCATAAAGAGAAGACAGACTGTAGAAAATAAACATAGATAGAAAATACAGAAATCAAGGACATTAGCTTATTAGCTTTTAAAATCTCTCTGACTCCATTGAAGTCTATGGAAAGTTAGGTCATTAGCCATGAAGCCTAGATCTATATTTAGTTAAGATTTTCCCATGCATATAAAGGAAATCCCAAACCTTTGTAATTAAAAAAAACAAAACAAAACAAAACAACAACCTATATTTTCATTAGCTATTTTAAAGTAATTATTTCTTTATTCACATAAATGATGTGCCATGTCCTTTATAGGTCAGATGTATTTCAGCAATAGTAGTAAGAAAAACATGAACTTTATCCATTCATTAAATAGGATGTCACTTGTGAAGCCCAATTATTCCCATTACCATTTACACTGTAACACTGCTAACTAATTTATCACTTACCATCCTGTCATAAAACCCCAGTTATCCAGCCCGTCTTGTGTTGCTGGCTTTGTTCACACCACTTCGGCATCTGGTGCATTTGAGAGGAATAGCTGTGCAAATTTTGAACACGTAACCAACTTAGGGACCTCTCCCCGCAGCAGAGAGGCATTTTCTTTTACATGAAATTGGGATCATTTTGGGAGAAATGAGGCGCGCAGGATGTTGTATGAAACCTGCCTGACCCGTCTGAATGCCGATGCGTAAGCTGGCTGCTGGCTGGATGCCTCTCCCAGAAGGCGCTACGTGGCACAGGGCATCGCAGGCTACGATGCTGTACAATGCCGCTGGGCTGTTACTGCCCCATCAGCCTCTATAAAGCAGCCCAGGCTCCCTGTCGAAAGCCTGGGAGACGCAGGCCATGACAGGAGGCTGTGTAACCAGGGCCAACTGAGGAACGCGCCCCCCAGATCAGAGCATAAGTCTTGACACATCAGGAGAGCAGTGGGAGCAAAATAAGATCCCGCTTTAGCAATTTAAAGACGGATTCTCACACACACATATTGCCCTCTCTCCAGTTAACGGGCCTAACAAACTCATAGGTGTATTTGTCAGGAATGGTGCTAATTAATAGTTCTAATAAACCTTTTTTCATGATTCCAATCTTTTAACAGGTTCAGTGGTTCTGAATTACTCTCTGAGAACCAAACCCAGATAAACAATACTTCTTTTATTATCATCTCTAAGTAAGCTAGGAAATTTTGGGTTACAGGCATCTCTAAGATGTTATTATAATATTTGTGCGTGCTTGCTCACTTGTCCACCAAACAAAGCTCGTTTTATAATATCAAAATCAGCTAGATGCTCTACAGGCGGGTTTGGCTGTGAAATACCAGTCATAGCGAACACACCCACACACTCTGAAAGGACGCTGATGAAATTTCATGGCATTTCAGTTGGATAGACAGTGCGAATTTTCTTGTGTATTCCTTACTCGCATTTCGCTGTTAGCTGCCTAGCTTCACAGCAGAAGAGAGATTATTGCTAGTCCAGACCATGGGGTTTTTTTAAACACATTTCCTATAAGCAAAGCCTGATGATGTGCCCTTTCTCTGAAGCTGTCATCGGGTGCTGGAGTCAACAGCTATGAGTAGGGAAAGGATGCATATCATAGCAGTACACAGGCTGGAAATTGAAGCCTCAAGTCTAAAAAAAAAAAAATCTGAAGGGGAAACCTTTATCTGCTACAGATACAGAATATATTTGACTGTTAGTTGTATGATTTTTACAGTGCCTTAGCTTAACTGCACTTCATGATAGTAGGCTAACAGGGTCCTTGCAATATGAAGGCTAACTTGAGGGAAATATAAAAATTGCCTCACAAAGACTTCCCCTTAAATGAAGTTCCTAACTCATGTGAGCTAGTCATTCTGACAGAAGATTAAAGAAAGGTCAATAAATAAGAAGAAATACATCAATTATGTTTTTCTTCTCATTTCTTCTTTCCCTTCATATTTGGCTTTCTTTGTATGTTCTTTCTTTGAAAGAACAGGTTTAAACGGACACAGTAATGAATTTTTTAAACAAATAAAATACTGTCATCTTCTGTTGGATGTGTACAAGATGTTTTTAAAAGTAGCAGTCACAAAAAAAAACCACCCCAACCAACTCCTTGCAAGACCAACAAAGCCAAATTAATAAAAGGATCCTTTTGTTTGTTTGGTTGGTTTTTTCTTAGCACTACATGAAAATCTGCAGCAAAATTATTTTCCCAAAGGTATCCTGCGGAAATAACCAGGGATGGTTACGGATGCCTTCATGGTCCAGTTCCGTGTTATCTTTGTAGGTCTGTTTTACACATGATGTTGCTTCTTTTCTACTCTGGGTGTCCCTCATATCCCATGGGAGCACTGGGCAAATGAGTCCTGAGTAACTGCACCAGCTACCACATAGGCTGCCAATATGCAGGTAGATAAAAAGAAATCTCTATTTACCAAACCACCATCCTCTACTGATAACAGTTCTGCTCCAGAAGCAACCTTATCTTCCCTCTGTATGATACTGTAGAAAGGAAGGAAGATGAAATACATTCGGAGAGTGGTAATTTTGCCAAATGTCGTGTCGCACGCACGGGCCCGCCAGAACA
>VYZM01015417.1:17982-40825 GCA_013398915.1 Dromas ardeola
TACTAACAATGCCATGTCAATACAGACAGGCATGGGCAGATGCGTGCCTTTCTTCAGCTGTTCTCAGGAAACCGGCTCCTGCCTTGAAACTCTTTATCTATGTTTCTATGAGGCTGAACCTTGACTAATGGGTACTAACAAATTCAAGGTGCTTTTCCATGAAATATTTAAATGTTTACTGTAGTGGGACTAAAAGTTGAGTGTCTTAAGTATCTCAAAGGAATGACCTAGGTCCAGTCTCACAGATCTCCTTGTACTTCCTTTCACAACATCTGTTTAAGTCATTTGTGCCATCGAACAGTTTCCCCCAGTGATACGGGAGCACACCCTGTTTGGTGGGTAGGACATGCATCTGCAGTCTGGTCCCAGCGGAACCAGTTATTCACCTAGCCCTTGGTAGAGGTAATTGAAATCCACTGGAAACCTCTCACATGGTCTTTCCTTCATCACACTCATTACTCTGTCTAGAGAATATTCGCTTGATACCTGTCGTATGATTTCATACAGCATTACTGCTTAAAATCTATCACCACTAGTTCTTTGAAAAAGAAGCCCATCAGAAAAAAAATTACCATGGTCCTATGCTGTATTTTTACCAAGTGTTTCCAAGACAAATGCATCCCAACACTCAACAGGGGCATGTACTACCACTGTAGTCCCAATGCATAGGTAGCAATATTCTCCTGCCTCCACAGTATTCTGTTTTCCCCTTTTCCCATTCCTAGTGAATGCATGCATGTGTGTTACATTTAGCATTGTGCTGTCTTCTTTTCTACTTATGCACTTACACCTTATTTATTTTAACATCTGCTTTATTTATAGCATAATTTTATAGCAGATATATCAAGAGCCAAATATTTCTAAACAATTCTCATCACTCATGTGAATTCCTTCACCATGAATCAATATCAGAATCAATCCCAGGACATTTTGAGCTCCCTCTCATCCTTTTATTTCTCTTCAGACGCGGTGCCAATAATTATATTAATTTTCTGGCAAGAGCCGTGTGAATTCACTATCACATTCAGCACATCTTGCACCAAAAATCTGAATTTCAGTTACCTTGTGGGGCAGAAATATGCTTGCTAGAGACACTTTAACACATCAGAATTAAGACATAAACATATTTCCTGCAGCTGTATCCTTGACCTGTGGTGTCCCAGTACAGTTTTTATTATTTTTTCCGTTGTTGCTTCTTTCTCCACTTTTCATCGTGCTCATTTACTGAGTCGCGCTGCAAAGCTGGTGCAATCAAGACCCTTCGCACTGCTCTTATAGGAAGCCCCAAAAACTGAGGGTCAGAAGCGCTTTCCAACTCATGATCCCATCACTGGAGTAGAGAGCATAGGGGTACCATGTTGTTCAGGCTCTTGGAGTGAGGGAAGATGGATTATGACTGTTAAAGGGTCACAGGTTCCAGCTTACCATGGAGAGGGGACTACACAGTATGCAATGACGTCACACTTTCCTTCTTCAGCATCATGATTGCCTTAAAAGGGACTTTTAGGCTGAGGACCTCAGCTTTAAGCTATCCATTTCTTTTGTTCCAGTCTTTTAGCACTTGAAACTCAATTTCCCATGTGTCACCTCCAAAGATTTAGTTGCGTTCATTCTTGCATTCAGAATGCTCTGAATTTTTTCCTGAAACTTTTTCTCTGCATTCCTTCCTCTCCCTCTCCTCTAACTTCTAGTCTTTAATTGCAACTCCATGCCTTCATTCCTTTTATGAAACAAACGCAGACTTCTTGCTTGCGAATTGTCTGTCACTCAGTCCCTTCTTCCTTAAAATCATGCATTCACAAAACCCTTCTTTCATAAAATCACTCTCAGTACTAGTGTAGTCTCTTCAACTTCTCTTGGAACTGATGCCTCTTTTTAAAATTGATTTTATATAAAGTTTTGTATTTGGTTTTACTTATGCTTTTGTCTTCTCAATGCAGCATAGTTGTGACTTGTCAGTGTTCTTAATCACTGTGTAGACATGCATAATCCTGTAGGTACTGGCAGATTGCTAACCTCTCTTTTTGGACTGTTACTTTTGAAAGAGGCAGGTATTTGAATAATTTATTTCAGTGGTTACTCCCTTTTATCATTTCTTTTATAGACTCAATTACATCTGTATGTAACTCCAGAGGACGATAACACTGGTTGTGTTTGGTTTTTTTTTTCAAGTGAGTAATGTTTTTATCTCACTTATCTATCTTATATGTGCTACATATATCTCCCTTCTTCCACGTGATGTAGATAAAAATGTGAAAAATGCATACCGTGTCAGTAATAATAAACTCAGCTCCTCAGGCTAAAGTGCATCTCACGTCCTACACACCTGGGTGGTACACTAGTGGAGCACTCCCCAAACTATTCATATCATTGGTGCTAAAGGATAAACTATATGTTCCCAGCTCTCTAATTTTTTTTAAACACAATTTTAATTTTTATAACATCGCTATCTTTTAAACATCTATTTTACTAAGGCCAGTGGGTGATTCAAAGGTAAAAGTATTTCTCCTTCATCATATGAGTGTCACACATGATCCCAGCACTTGTAATTTCACACACCTTAATCGCATACCTTAAAGCAAAAAATTCCATCTTCACTGTGTCAGAGCTCATTATCAACTGCTTTCTGATAGCCTTATACACTGCTACTCTCAATATTGGTTCTTGAAAACATGTCCATTGAACAAGATCAGAAAATCCTACATGGAAATTTTTGTGTGCAACTGTGAAAAAATATACTTGTTTCCAAGCAAATGTGCTGACACAGATTTTTAAGGGGCCTGCTTTGACTTTATTAATTAATGGCATTTGAACATTGTTATTATCCTCTGTTAATGGACAAGAAATATATAGAGGCATTTCTGGTATACAATATCTTTCCTGTCAGTGACTATATAAATATCATATATATGACAGCACAACTGCCATGTACATGAGAGTTAATAAAAGAAAGCATCCCTAAAGCTGCCTAAATTAAAACTGGAAGAAACAGAAACAGGATTTAGATGAACTGAAATATATTTATATGCCTATATGACGTGGAAAAGCCGAAGATAGCCAACTACAAGAAAATTTGCATATCAGTACAATATTACCTGATATTTCTGCAGATTATTACAACATTTTGTTGTTGGGGTTTTTTTCCATGAATAATAGTATTATGTCCCAAGCATTTGATCATTTCTGAAGTGGACTTTCCACTGACTTACTTTATAAAAATGTCACAAGGGATTAGCAGAAAATGAAAACTTTGTGATATACCTTACACCACCTTTGGTAGCAATAGCAGCACTGCGTTTTTACTCTGCATTGGAAGTCCAGATAAAGACGAATTTAACAAACTTGGAAAAAATACAAGCTAAGCTATATTTGTAGGTTTATTATTAGAATATTACTGAACTCCAAATAGCCATGTTGTTTTTATCACCTTGCTTTTCATAGTTTACCCCCTTCCTCCACTAAGACTTCATGGGTGCAAAGGAAAATTACTTTTGCTACACTCACTCCAGTGTGACTGGATGAGTCTGGGAAGAAGAATTGAGTCTATTGTAGAAATTCTCCAGAACTTTATAGAATCACAGAATAATTTAGGTTGCAAGGAGCCTCTGGCCATCTTTAAATCCTCCTTCATGGTTACAAAGGTCAGGACATATACACATGGCAATTTGCGGAAGTGCAATGTGAATCAGACCGGTGAAATGCTCCGGTATTAAACAACTCTGCATGATAGCCGAACTGTGGAAGTATTGTATGGTTCAGAAAGACCTGCTGGAGACATCGAAAACAAGAATATTTTAGCCAACGTCTTTGAGAAAAGAAAAAAAAAAAAAGAAAAAAAAAGCGCATGGCACTTTTCATGCAGTCGACACCTGGCACGTACTATTGTTCTGCTAGCTTGATTTGCCACTACAGGCTGAAAAATTCATCAGTCATCTTACAGAGATATCACATCAGTTTTAACTTTGATTGTGACAGCTTAATTTTGGTTTGCGGAGATGACGACCTCCTTTCACATTTTACCTGATTATTTTTTCAGACTGATTTAGAATCAGTTTCTTTCACTAGTTGGAACAAGGAAAAGTAAAACGACTTTTATTTTTTTTTTCCAGGTTTGAATTTATCCCTTATCTAAAAATGCAAAAGAATGACAATTTTAATATATATATATATGGTGGATCTGTTGACTGTGGACAGCGCAGGACACAGTTAGTCTATGCAGAAGATCTCTCTGATTCATCAGATTCCCTACCCCTGTGCATTCATGCATATTAAGATTTAGGGGGCGAATGTGTAGTGAGAAGACGAGAGCATGGAACTACTGAAGATCCAGGGCTTTCCATGATTCTTTTTATGAAATGAAAACAGTATTTATATATAAATACTGCCTCTTCCTGACATGGGATTGGCGTTCCACAGCATCAGGGATTGCTTCTAAGAATAAGATAGTAATGGAAGTAGCTTTGAGGGTGGGGGAGAAAAAAAAAAANATGGAAATAAAAAAAAAAAAAAGAGAAAAGAAAAAAGGAAAAAAAAAAAAGAAAAAAGCCTGCTTTAAAGAAATGGACTAATTGTCCTTTCTTAAACCCCTAAAAGTTAGTTCAGGACTTGCTATGTGTTTGGTTTTATTTGTTTGGTTTTCTGAACCTTATTGGAATAATGCAGACTAATTTCAAATGGAAGAAACAAACAGCTAGGAGAAGGGATAGTCTGGAATATGTAGCATCACAAAGGAAGGAAAAGAACCAACGCAACCCACAAAGCTATTATCTAGGGAGATCCTTTCTCTTTGAACAATTGTGAACTATAAATTGCACAATATTTATTAAGAACTAGCTTGGTTAATCTTTTTTCTTTGAAATCTCTTTTTTCTCCATCATTGCTGTGATGGAGAATCAGCCCGCCCTTTCTCTTTCCCAGCTCAGTGTTATGCCTTTCTAGTGGAACTGCACTAGGTCGAAACACATTTTTTCTTTCGCTTGCTGTTCCTCTTGGAAATCTCTTGCACCTGCAGGCAGATGTATTCACAAGTACAAGGCAGTTCTTTCCCTGACATGTGCTGAACCTGAAGGAAGTATAATGAAAAGCGTTAGTATTCTGCTTTTGACAGCGAGTCCCTAGGAGTAACCTTCAAAAGGTGCAAACATGTAACTCACTGGTATTACATGGCTCCCCCGGGACCACGCTGCCGGGAGGACAGAGGTTGCAACAGAGCCCACGAAGCTGTTTTAGTTCAAACTGCAGCCTTGCAAGATCCTAACTCTGGAGACCCACAGCCCGCGCCCCAGCTAGCCCCGTGGTCACCGCACAAACCTTATGGCATGGAACCTAAATATTACTCTGCACCAAAGTGCTGCGGTGGTACTTGCTGCTTGCTTTCTACCCTCAGAAAAATGCAGTGTCACCTCGAAATGCTGAGGCTCGCTGAGACTCAAGCTCGTCATGCTGTGAGCTCTGCATTTTTTTCATACAGCTGACAGGCAGAACTCTTCCACGGACGAAAGTCTGACCTGGACAGTCATCAGTGGGCTCATTCTTTGCTGAGGATCTGGCTGTATCCTGTAAACTGTATTGTGCTAATGCCTGTAGGAGTCTCTGGGAAAGGTCCCTCCATGTTATATCACCCGTAAATTGTTACGTTACGGTTTCTTATCTGTCTTGCCCTAAAACCATCGAGATTTTACCTTGTAATATGCACTTACCATTTGCTGGAGATTCCCTAGATTGGGTAGGTCAGGAGGATGATTTTGATAGTTTAACATTCTACTCGTGTAATATCAATTTTTTCATTACTATAGTTATTTTAAAGAGAGGGGTTTATTCATTCTGTGTACCTAAGGATATCTATTTTTAGGATAATGTACAAATGCCTTAATCCATTTGCTTTTGGAATGCAAACTTACTCAACATAATTCATTTATTAATGAAGCTACAATTGTGCTGACTGCGGTCTACGGAATTGAAATAGATGGAATCAACAGATTTATTATAACTGGCAATATAAGACTGTATGATTCAAAATGAATTAATAACTTAAGGGCAAAACCTTCATTTAAGTTTTCAAAATTTTACTTCTCCTCTTACATAAGGGTCTTTGGGGGCTGGGGTCATGTTGGGAGACAAGTACAAAATCCATACCTTACCTGTGGATTACATTGCCAACTATAGTATTTTCAGTAGCACAAGTTAAGCATTGTGTGTGAAAAGAAAATGCTTTTGTTAGTGCCTCAAATATGAGGATAAATATTTTGAGACATATATTTTCTGCCTTAGGAGAGAAAATAAAACATCACCAATTATTAGTTAAGTAAATCTGAGCCATGGGGCATGCCTGCCTAGAGCAATGGACATACACAGTACAGATCCCTGAGGTAACACCAGTGTCCCTATGTACTGAACCCCAGCGGTTCAGCCTTGCTTGGCAGCCCAACCATGACTTTTGGACTTTGGAGACCTGAACAAGTAGCTTCATGTAAGTGTGTAGTGCTCTGTGTGACTAGTGCTGTGCTCCATGTTATGACAGACAGCTTCAGTAGGGTACATGAGAGGCAAAAGACTACTTACAACTTTGAAGAAGATTGAAATTTACTTCAGAAACAACCAACCACACTGTAAAACCATAAGCCTTAATATATATAACTATAACACAACGTGCAATAGGTCCAAGAGAGAAAGGGACAGCATGCAATACAGTACTTTTCATTTAGAATTAAAAGACCCAGAATAAAAAATGAGAGGCAAAATCTGAGGGGAAGAAAATTGGTCTGGGGACCCCCAGGGTTCAGAATGCAACTGTGGAAGACAGCCAGTGAAACCTCATTTCAAATATGTGCACATACAGGAAAGGGGTTGGCCTTGGTCTCACTGAAAAAAAAAAAAAAAAAAAAAAGAAAAAGAAAGAAAAAAAATGTCAGAAAGAACGTTTCCAAATGCAGAATTAGGAGTTTCAGTACTGCCTACATTTTGAAGAACAAAGGAGTCACAGGGAGATTTACACAAAGGCCAGGATGTCCTTAGGGAAATCTCAATGAAGGAAAACCATGGCACCTGGTAGTGAAGCTTATTCTGCATATTAAATGAGGTCATGAAAAAGCAATTTTGCCTGTGATCAAAGTGTCTCTGGAGAACTCAAGAAAAAGCATCAAAGTGAGGGAGCAGAATTACTGACCAGACTAAAATGTTAATAAAAATTCTTTACTGTTCCACAGTAGAGGTCAAGTGTTCTGCAGGTGAAAACTAAAGAAAAGTCCTAGGACAATAGTTGACCAGGAGCACATTCTTCTTTGTAGAAATGACTAAAGATGTGCAGAAGTTTCCAACTACCCACAACCTTAAAGACAGAAGATACCAGTATTGAAAGAACCTAGTCTTCACTGGCACAGTCACTCAGAAATTGTGTAGTGTGGAAAATAAAATTAAAAAAAAATCCAACAACTCAATACCTTCTATTTAGTTGATGTGACAAAATACATGTCCTGTGAATGGCAGTTTTTTTCAGATAGGACAACTGTCTTAATCAGATATGGGTGTGTATAAAGGTATATTTATATTTATTTATATATATAATACATAATATATATATTTATATATATTTAATACTTATGATGTGTAAGTGCATATATATAGATATGAATATATTTATTGAAAATCAGGTGAAAAAATTCTACTGAACTGGTTACATATAGACAAACAGCAGACTCAAGCAGACCTGTTACTTCTGGGCTTTGAAGTATAGGTGTCCGTAATCAATGTTTCAGGACGGTGGAGACATACCCTACGTAAAAAGAAAAATCAAAGTATTTAGGAGAACAGTAGGACAGCAGAAGATAATACTAAGTATGAAAGCATGGCCATACTGCAGAACTGAGTTTATATCAATATGGATGTTTGTAAAGAAGTTAATGTGACAAAATCCTAGATTGTTCAATTAAACTTTTCAAATATAATTGAAATTTTGATAAGTATTCAACACATCCCCACAAAAGGTGAGGTAGTGACTTGGTTTGTCAACTGATAAGTTATCATTTAGGAAGACTGCAGGCATCCTGTCTGTGCACTTGCCAATTTCCCTGCCATTGCAAGTGATTTGCGGCTGTGATGAAGTCAGACATACCTACAATTCTGAGGATAACAGGGATTTTTCTGCATGCTAACCATAAATTAACCTTTCACATTAGTTTAAATAAATAAAAAATGAATAAATAAATAAATCACTAGGTGTTAGTTTTTAATCTTATCTTCATCAGGCTTTAGTTTAATCATGAAAAAAATGATGTGACTAATGAGACCAGATCTCAGTGTAAGACCACCATTCAGGGGAAAAAAAAATATAAAAAATCATTGTTGCAGAATAAAGTAGAGAAGCTGTAAGAAAGGTATTCTCACAGCCTTCACTCTTCCGTGGAATTGTGCATTATTCCCATTTTACTCATGAAGAAATTGAAATGGAGAGTCCATACTATCTTTCAGAACAGACTTAACAGACACTAAGCAGTAAAGTGGATGAATACTGCTTTCTCGGGAATTTACCCAAAGACTTCTCTAGCAGTGTTCTGAAGCACGCTG
Source organism: Dromas ardeola (assembly GCA_013398915.1). Classification (NCBI taxonomy): domain Eukaryota; kingdom Metazoa; phylum Chordata; class Aves; order Charadriiformes; family Dromadidae; genus Dromas; species Dromas ardeola. Next base: position 26,545 of record VYZM01015417.1, read on the forward strand.
TTGTAACAATGTTTTCTGTCACTCCTTCAGACTAGAAAACCGGAAGACTCCAATGTAGCCAGGACCAGAAGAGAGAGAAGAGGAGCAGATTTGGCTGCCTCGAATTAACAGTAGCTTCATCCGGAGATTTCTGCGTCGCTGAGCAGCACGGATCTGCAGCTGGGGTCACTCTGTGTAGCACATGAATTGCGGAGTGAAGCAAACATCCAAGTCCCTCCAACATTCACTGATTCTCATCACTTTCAGCTCCTAGTCTAGATATTCAAGAACAAATCGTTGACACTGCGCTCCACGTGAACTTACCATTATTAACAAGTGGTGTGTGCGCAATACCAGCCAATCATGGCACTATCCCCAGAGAAACAGATGTCAATAGTATTGAATACAATTACATTCTGCTTGACACAGGAGGCGGCTATTCCTCTTACCAGGAACTAGTATTCTATGGCTGTATCCCATAGAGACATCCATGGTGAAAGAGCTCTTTTTTTGACAGTGTTTCGTACTTTCAGATTGAGGAGGACACATGCAGTTTTCAAATAATCCTAGCAACGTGCATTATGTGTGCTCTTAAAAGAACTCCTACAGAAGCAACATGCTTTTGGATCCCTAAAGGTGTTTTATTTATGAATCGTTTGCACTCATACAGATTTAGAAGCTGGAAAAAGGAGGTAAGTGATAGACACTACATTTATGGCATTGGATGCTAGTTTTAATTAGGAAAACATTTTATCCAAAATACTGCAAAACTATCTTTGGTTACTTCTTGCAATAAAAATTTAATAAAGCCTAAATTTTTAGTAGTTTTTTTTTTTTTTTTCTTTTTTTAATGTCTTGGATCACAGTATGAAGAGAAATCTAAATAACCTCACTCTGTCCAAATTTCACTTCAATGAGAGTCTAATAGGAGGAATAGAAGCTGCGAAATTTGAACAGTGGCAAGTCATTACCAGCTCTGGAGGCAATACCATCTCATCATAACTATTTATATTATGTTTAGTTTGATCATGCTTTCTTTCCCTCAGTTTTATTTTTGGCAAAATAACAATAACAATCTACTGCCTACCAGGTTACTTGGTTTAGCATCTAACAGGCTTGGCTTAGTATCCATTAACAGACCACAACTTGTGAGGTCCCAGTATCAAGGAGTCTCTATGATGATAAATGTGCATCTCCTACCACCAAACTGGAACATAAGAGAGGAAAGGAGAAGACAGAATGTCCAAGAGATATCCAGTTTAGCCCAGGAAAGTTAGTCTATTACTGATTTCCTGAGAAATTAACTACATTTATGTGACGGAAATTGGAGAATAAAGAAAAAGAGAAATTTGATGCTACAGTTACATTTTTCAGTCTGAAGATTAAATCAGGCAAGGTTGTCATTACTTGCAAAATTATGTTCTCCATGTTCTCACTTGTATTACACATAGATAAAAAAAAAAAATCAAGCACACAATTCACGTCCTCTGCTTTCACAAAGAAAAGATCAGATGGCAAAGCTGAATGTTGTATTACACAGGAAAGACTCAACTCTTGGTAATACCACTTGATAACAAGTGAACAAGTTAGTAATTAAGTTTTGACGTCTTGCTGAATGTACCATGGGAACTTATTTTGAAATTCTGGTTTTACACCAAGTTATGGTATAGATGTATTAAGCTCTTGGAGACAATGTTTTCTATCTGGCATTTTTGTTCTTTCTTCAGAGCATAAGTGTAATTACTTGAATGGTTTAATATAATTGTATTCAGTTTGATTAGTATTGGGCTACATTCATTCTTTTGTAGCTCTTGGCACCTTCTTAATTAATTGAATAAAAAAAAGTAGAGGTATTCTTTCATAGTAAATACCCAATACACTAATGTTCCTAATAGTGGAGAAATCGCATATTCTTTTTTTGAAATAATAGTTCTGTTACTCTAAGAACATCAGTTTAGACCTCTGATATACCATTTACACATTTTGAGCACAAGTGATTATCCAGTTGGTGCACTGTATGCAAAAGATAACAAAAAAGCATTTATTATGTTTCTCACATATAAAAAGAGCATAATTTTCAAACCAGATAATTCATATGTTCCAAGTCCTACCAAAACTCTAAGAGAATCAGTTAAAAGAGGTGGAGTAAATAAATAATGCAGCTGTTGCTGTTGGACCAAGAATTCCTTTTTACTCACATGAATGGCTTTGTCACAGACTCTGGTGTATCTCTCTCTGGCTCTCCTGGAGCTTTTCTACTTCATTTGACCTCTTAATATCATAAGGAAATGTCCCAATCACTAAACAGAGGAGTGGGGGTTTTTTTCTATAAAAATGTTTTATAAAATACAGAAAAGCATCCAAAGGAAAGACAGAGGATGGGATTTTGCAATGCCTAATAGTCTGATCATTAAAAGACTTTGATGAGGGCAGTGGATTCAAGACACCTCAAGTAGGGGAAGAAACTGAACCAAGGTATTCCAGACTCAAGATGAGCATCTCTCCTCTTGTCCACACCCAATAGCTAGCTCCACAGATTTAAGCATAATCCTACAGCGTCACCCTGTGATGTCCTCCATGAAGAATTAATATAGGACAGTAGGAAAAAGATTTTTAGCTTTGCTGAGTGAATTCTAGACTGTAAAGAATGTTAATTAAAATTTAACTGTAAAATCTTAATGTTAAAATAATACTTGTTTTATGTATATAAATATCCCATTCTGAAGATACATTATTTTGCAATTCAGAGTTAAAAAACCAGCCACATTACACCTGTTATACAGCTGAATGTTCAATTTCATTATTGTAGCAGCACATGAATGTAGATTTTTTTTCTAATACTACGAGTTAGTATATATATATATTTATGCGCATGAGCTTGTAGGTATGTTTTTGTTAGCTCTTTGGTTATTTTTATGTCAGGATAACTCACCGTGACAGTCATGGCGACTGGAAGGAGAGCACTAAGAGACAGTATCATCACAGCGCAGTCTAGATTGCAAAAGTTACTTTTTTATATCTACTAAGTTCTGCTTAGGCAAGACAAATGTTCTTGATAGCAGCCTTAATGACGACACCTGGTGTCTTTATTAAATAACTTCAGTGAAAATTAACTCTTCAAACCTTTTTAATGAGTGTCTAAATATGATTAATGCGTCCAGTTACCCTTATCCAAAATATAATTTATATGTTTATTCATAAGCCTTAGCTATTTTATTTATATCTTTCTTCTATAGTTATAATTAGCTGCACAGTCAGGACGATCTTTGGTTTGTATCAAATCATTACATGAGTCCATAGTGGAAGACAAATCGGCAGGTACGATATCATGGAGCGGATCAAATACTTTACTGACAAACACCTGACATTCACATCTCCGTGAGCAGGAGCTGTGGGTTTATAATACCCTTTCAGACACCAAATGTGATCTGCCGTTATATTCTGTCATTTCACTTCAGCTTTACCATTCGCCTTGCAAACAAGTTATCTGCAAGTTAGTGTGGCTTTTTCAACAGCCTGTCCGTGGTAGGTAACAAAATTATTTACCAATCCACTGTCACAGGGGATGGAAATAAAAGGACGGCCCTGTGCAAACAGAGAATCAGTGCTCATTGCCTGCATGAGAAACCGTCTTTGAAGCAGATAGTCGGGGCGATGAATATTGTTAAGGAATACGACTCGGCAGGTTGCTGTACGAGGCTACTTACCCTCCTCAGCTGTGAGTGACGCTGTCCTCCATGTCGGCAGGCGTTTACCGCCGACTTAACATGGCCCAGGCCCAGCAGGCAGGGTTTATTCTGCTGTGTCGCCACAATAGTTGTGATGAATTTTTCTCATATCTGAAAAGAAACCAAAGTTTTGCTGAATCTTACCTACTGTTAGGTCACAACTACTGGCAGTACTTACAATTCAGTCTCTTTTCTTCTCATTTTTTTTCATAATTTTTAGATAAACAATCATGTTAAGACCGCTGAAGAAAGAATCTCAAAAAAATCACATCATTAAGACTATTCAGGTATTCATGAAGTGCTGAAATATGGATAATGACTTGAACATGTCAGTAAAATGATCATCTGTCCCCAATTAATATTGATGTATTGCAGTTGTGAAGGCTTTTAATGATCACATTACTAGGAAATTATTGCTGCTCATATAATTTGTCCTTATAATCATGTATTTATCATAGATACAAAAGACAAGTTCCCCAAGAGAACTATTAAAGCCCATATTCTGCTGATGCTTAATTGGTAGAGAAGACAGTCTTTACACTTAATGTGGGAACAACTGTCTTTTTATCAACATGAGTGTCTCTTTTTAATTACAGTATATATATGCTACACATACTGTATGTTTTATGGGCATGGGATGTAACAACATTTCTGAAAAATATCTGTATGGGCTGGAGTAGATAACCAGTTAGGCAAGAATCAGCCTGAATTACTTTCAGAAATTGTCTGTAGAGGGGAAAGTGCTGAACTAAAAATATTAATAGTTTTTCTCAGCCTACTTTAGGGACCAGTTCTGTATGAGGTTATTCAATCACACAATACTTCTGTATTACTTCTGGAGGGATTGGATCCCAAAATACTGCCACAGGTACCTGAATGGTGTGTTCAATACACTAGATAGATTTCAGACCAGTGAATTTTATAGGCTTAAAGATTAAATGAGGGCACCATGACTAATCACTAAATCTTACTCTGCAAAATGAGTTCCCTTGTCTGATATAATTGTCTGACTGTCTCCATAAACAGATTACAACTGAATGTTGTATCCTCCATCTAGTTATATCTGTAAATTAATAATATACATGGCCACTTGATACACTTTTTATTATGATTAAAAATCCTGGAGGCCTGAAATTATATTTTGTTGCTATGTAATTTAGAGAGTTATCTGATGGATCCATCTCCCCTGCAGTTACAACATGTGTCAGACTTGAGGTCTACTAAATATGAAATTCACTGGGTTTGTTTCAGCACTCCTAGAGCAGGCATACCCATCAGTCTCAGAGGGTATTTTGCTTTAAGGACTACAGTGTCACACATGGCTATAAAACAAAAAAATTGAATTGTGAAACCATTTTTGCGTTGTCTTTTTGTTTTGATTGGCTAGTGTAAGAAAAAGGTACTGGTTAATTCTGCTCAGACTGGTCTAGTGGTATTGATGGTTGCTCTACTAACGTGAACAGAATGCAGTTCTCTATTAAGCTCTCTAATTCTGAAATTTCCCTTGGATGTATGCTCACCGTGATTCACTCGGATCATTTTGTACAGAAGAGGCAGCAAATGCCTTCAGTGCAAACCTGAGAAGTGGATTAAGGCTGCTGTTTGCTGAGAGATACTGACACACACGAGGGACATGGGGAGAGAAACTTGGCAGGTCTCAGCAACATCTTGGGATGTTCCTCTTTGGCATGTCATAGTGGGTTAACATCACAGCCGCTCCAGCTCGGAGAGCCAGGAGAAGATGCCTGCACTCACTGCTCGCTCTGCCTGGGGTTATTGGCAGGTGCCCATAGTCTGCGGTTGCCAGAAATTGGCCCCATATGAACGAGCAGTGACAACTAGTCTCCAGTTCTGCTTTATTAGTTATGTATGACAAGCCAAATGATGGTCTTTGTATCTACCTTCCCCCTGCCCGTGACATTATTGCCCAGACAGTGCTGTATAATGAGACTATATGTACCTTGCACTGCAAGGTTTCTCATGAAATCACCAGCTCTCCCTTAACCCTCATAAAGATCGTTTGGAAGATTGACTGCATCTTTTTTGCCTTGGGTTCTGTGCTTTTATTATACAATGCTCAACTTTCTTCTTTTTAATATAGTTCTTCATTATAAAAAATATGTTTTTATTATTATGTTTTTCCTTGGGGATGTTTTTTGTGTTTACCTCTAATTGTGTGTCTAGATACCCCCAGGGAGCTTGAGAGGGGTCTCTTATACAACATGTGTCTAGCTTTTTAAACTGATTACAGATCTGTTCTGCATTGTATTCCTACCTACGATAAGTTATGTATATGCAAGTTTTTACACACGTACAAAATAATTTCCAACTACCATCATTTTCTCATCAGAGTTGATTTGTTTCTTTTTTCTCTCATAAAAATAAAATATTATATATTTGTCCTGACAGAAATTGCAATCTTCCTTCGTAAAAGAATCAAAATGGCTGATGGTAAACCCCAATGAAATCACTTAAAGCTCAACAGAAACCTAACCCAAGTCACTACAATTACCGCTCTATCCAACACAGGCAAAATGCTTGCACAATGCCTGAAGCTGGAGAACAGGTTTTACCTTCCAAGTGGAAGTGGGAAAATATTCATAAGTATATTAAAGTATGTTTCATTGAACAAAATCAGTAACTGAACTGATACATTTTCCTCTTTCTTTTTTTTCCCCCTCTCTCAAAAAACAAAAAAAACCAAGAAAAAAACCAACCAAACAAAAAAAAAAAAAACAAACACAACCAAAAAACCAACACTGTACTGAAAACGTATCTCCTTTGACTAAAAATTAAACTTTTCATCCCCAGGCATTTTTTAAAAAAGGTGAATAAAACAAAGGACTAGAGTCACAAAAAGGAGGAAAACCAATGTGACATCTCATTGCTGCCCAGTGTAGGACAATCAGAATGTTTGTTCCACTAGAATGATTTTAATTTTGAAGATATGAAACCAAGAGTATCACTCTCAGACTTACCAAAAACACATTATAACCCTCTAGTCACAGCATATCCTAGGCCAGCTGCTCCCAACCTTTCCTGCTGACATGATAATTCAACATAAATAGTTAAATTCCCAGGTGAGGATCTCACTTACAAGGTTAAGGAGTCATGCTAACTTACTTGCTCGTGGGTTCAATTAACACATAGGTATATTGTGTATTATGACCTATCTCCAGCAGAAAATGTTGCAGCTGTCCTAATTCTAAGTACTCTGAAGTCTGTTTCTTATGATAGTTATCTGAGAGCAAGAGATCTTGGGTCAAATCCCTGATCTGAATAAGATATCTCTTGTCTCCCTTTGCATGGGCTTTTTCAGACTTGTTTCTGTTACAGCATCTGAGGCGAGGCTTCCCTATTGCTTCTTGTTGGAGCTAGAAAGTATGTTAAGTATGCATTGGGATAGAGAGGAAGCCTGAGATGACTCGAGCCAATGGTTGGTATACTCTGTGCAGAGTACGCAGCAAGAGTCTCACCTTCTCTTCTCTCCTGGAAAGGCAAAATCAGAAGAGTAGCAACAAGAAAGAAATGAGGCGCTTTTCCACCCCACTTGATAGTATCTCATTCTCACGGGAGCTGTAGATTCAGGTGACTTTAAGCATTTGGTATTCAAACTGTGAATTTCACAAGATGTTTTTTAATGTGCCAGGGAATGCAGTGCTATGATACTTACTCAAAACCTAAGTTTCCTGTAGGTCATGATATGTGTCTTACCACTATATTCACAAATTTCTTCCGAGAGATGAAAGATCAGCTAGGTAGCCCAGCTGTTGTAATCACTTTCTGACTTTGTCTCTGATGTACCAAAGCAGTCTTCATTCATCACACAGAAAAGTGGAGGCTGTGTAACGGTGGGTGTTGGGAGACTGTCCCTGCCTTGGTGTCCATAATATACCTGTTTATCTGGAAGGGGTACCATGTGTAAAGGAAGCTGTGACAGCTTGGCGAGGCCTCAGAAGAGCACCTCAGATACACTTAAGTGAGATGATGTTTGCAACAGAACCATCGGGAAAGAGCAGAGGAAGAGGTATTCACTCTCAGCAGTACCTGTACTTGGAAGTTGTGACTATAATTGCAGTTTCCCTGTCCTTCCTCCTTCACGGAGGCCTGGAATAAATGGTCTGAGTTTATATGCCACATTTTATGTTTGTTTTCTTTATTTCCCACTTCTGCTCGTCTCTTGTTGCACCTACATTTTCATAGACCTAAGAAAAGAACACAGTCATAACTTTTTTTTCCCTGTGGCGCAGCAGTGCAGGGATCTGAGTTCTACTGATCTCAGCACTAATGACGTCACTACGCGTCTTGACTCAGGTAGCTCACTAACTAGATTTTACATCATAGACAAATAAACGGAGAGAAAAAGCAGTAGTGAGAAATGTTTTTTCACCTGTCTGTGTGGCTGAAGACACAGCTTGACACCACCTTAACAAGTGCAGAGTTGATTTGAGCTGCAGATTTTGAAATAATAGCATCGGTTTTCCTAGAGTCCAGGATAGGACCTACAGGAAAGGGACGTTCAGTGGGCCTACAGGAAAGATGGGGAGGGACTTTTCATAAGATCACGTGAGGGCAGGACAAGGGGTAATGTCTTCAAACTGGAAGACAGTAGATACTAGGAAGGCCACTGGATTAGGTACTAGCCAGGTCAGCAGAGGGTCACAAAGATGATCAGAGGGCTGGAGCATATATGCTATGAGNGCTGGAGCACATATGCTATGAGGACAGGATGAGAGATTTGGGGTTGTTCAGCCTGGAGAAGAGAAGGCTCCGGGAAGACCTTATAGCAGCCTTCCAGTACCTAAAGGGCACCTACAGGAAGGATGGGGAGGGACTCTTTATCAGGGAGTGGCGTGACAGGACACGGGATAAAGGCCTCAAACTGAAAGAGGGTAGATTTAGTTTGGATATTAGGAAGAAATTCTTTACTGTGAGGGTGGTGAGGCACTGGAACAGGTTGCCCAGGGAAGTTGTCCAAGCTCCATCCCTGGAAGTGTTCAAGGCCAGGCCGGATGGGGCTTTGAGCAGCCTGATCTAGTGGGAGGTGTCCCTGCCCATGGCAGGGGGTTGGAACTAGGTGATCTTAAAAGTCGCTCCCAATTCTAACCATTCTATGATTCTATGATACGTTGCATTAAAAGTTTTGGTATTTTCCTATGTCTTAGAACCTTTCTGTTCCCCTGAAGTGTCTGTAATGACTAAAAAGCTTTAAAAAGTCAAGTAGGTTAAATGATGTAAGGATTGGGGTTCTTTATTAAAGAAATGGGAAAAAATATCCTATAGCTATCCTGACAAGTTACGTGCCAGTATCAGCTAGATATGATTTAAGGCAACCGAGTTATAAACCCTGAAAAATGGGGTTTATAATGGAAACAACTGACCCTGAACTTCAATGTCTGGTGAACAATGCTATAATTGCTGCTACTTGGCACTCACTTTTGATCTCTCACTTCAGTCAACAGATAAAAAAAAAGTGCTGCCCATTTATTAGCTTATAGGTTAGGTTGCCCATGCATGGGCATTCAATTTCTCCTCTTCCTCTGACTGTTGCATAACCTGCCTCTAAGATTCAGCGATCAGAAAGATGTAAGCTTGACTTTGTTTTTTTCTAAAGTCAAGGTGGCTGCTTTGCAGACTGTCAATTTGCACATAAAGTTTTGTGGGCTTGGAAGATTTTTATAGGTTTAGCCAACATTAAGCAATTTGTTTCCCAGGCCTTATTTAACACTTCTTCAATAAGAAAGCATTGTATAAAGAAATATTATACCGGTATTACTCAATATCACAGTTGGTAAAAGCCAGGATGCTTCAGTGGGAAACAACAGTCTCCCAGAACCATTTGCCTGGCTGGAATAGCCTGGGAAAAAACCCCTATGACTGACCGTCTGTCTGTCTGTCCCACTTTTCCAGCTCTTGGGTTATGGGCAGCCACCTAATAAGCAGGGACCACACTCTTTCTGTCACATCAACAACCTGACAACTTTCCTGAAAGGAAACATTAAAAACCAATCAGATTTATTTCACTTCATCCCTTTCACTACCAAAATACAAGTACTTTCCAAGCAGGTCTGCACCCTCTCCTTTCTCTGTCCTGCAGTGTCACACCTAAGGAAAGTGCAGGGTGAGAGGTACCCTTATGAAATTGCTCCTGGAGCTTGCAAGGAAGGAAATGTAGGTTGTTCTCAGTCTGAAAGAACAAAACGGAATTTTCCAGTGTGAACACAGGCAAAGCAGATGGAGCTACAAAACTGGTGGTCTTTTGAAAGTGTACACAGTAGGAACAAAGTAGGATGCTGTGGAAAAGGCAGAAAAGATGGGTGAAAGTTAATGTAGAGACCGTGTAGATAAGACTGATCTAGATTAGGAAACAGGGCTGATTGCTGGGGAGAGAGGAGCAGGCAGGTGAGTGGCCAAGCCTCCACAGGCCTTCCTTTCTCTTAAATCAGGATGTCTCCCATCAACTAATTTCTAGTAATCTCAGAAAGCTCAGAGCTGCCTGAGAGGCTGAAAAGGTAAATCACCACCACTCTTCATCAGAATATGCAGGATTGTTCACATTAAGGTTAGTGGTAAATTCCATTTGAATTAAAGAAAATACATCAGTCTATTAGCATGGATGGGGGAAAATGTCCTTTTGCAATCCAATCTTCACCTCTGATTTTGTAAAAAAAGTATTTGGAAGTTTTGAGTTTTTAAGAAGCAGTCATCCTCTGAAAAGGATATTAAGATGGTCTAAATTACTGTATTAACCTCACAGCAAAGGAGCCATTAATTGGGCCCAGAGGAACCCAGAAATTCATTCAGAGAACTGAACATCAAAAGGGCTTAAAACTGCTTTCCAAGAGATGTGTTTTTCAGCTTTTTATCTCCACACCTATCATCCCTAAAAGGTATCTCTGTGTTGGACAGGTAGGTGAGAATATTTTTATTCAAAAGTTGGCTTTAAACCAAAACAACTTGGAAGTTTTCTTTCCTGTGAAATAAAACCTTTGGGACAGAATGTAAAAAAATACCTCTAAAATATTTTCACTTTCAATGGGACAAATTAGAGCTGGGCTAGACATGTTAACTATTTGCCAGATGTAGCTATGCCACGCATGTGGAATACCACCACCCCAGCAGGATTTAACAGAACTTGAGCTTTTAAGAACTCAGCAGCTTTCAGACTTCTGAAAGAGTCACAGCAGGTCATACCTACAGATGCTATCGAATGGTACGGTATTACTGCCTTCAGCTGATTCATGCCATCATATTATCAACAGGATCCTATAGAAGCAGGGAATCTGGAGGACATATATTGTATTTGATGACGATTTGATGATTATTTGAGGAACCAAACTACAAATATTCCGATAAACCAGTTATTTTGCTTTTTGTAAAAAAAAAAGTACTTGGGAACTTGGATAGGAATCTGCATAATGTGTTGGTACTAGAGGTACCAAAGATATTGAAGGTTTCAAAAAGGAAGAATGCAAGCTTCTATTAAGCCTCTGTTTCAGAACAGAAGACACAAATAAAGGCTGAAGACTGGCTTTTAAAATTTAAAAGACTAATCTATAGTTCTGTGCACCTAGGGAAGATCTGTTTCTAATCAGGAAGGCAAGGCTAATTTCCAAATAATACCTCAGAGCCGTCCTTCTCATTAGGTCATTGACCTTTTCCCAATTGAAATTAGAAAAAGCTCCTTTATCTCCACACCTTTATATACAAATGCTGAAAGCATGGTAGCCGCTATAGTTTGGAAAGTGTACGTGTTCTTTTTGTGTGTGTGTTATCATTTTTCACATGAAGTCAATACCTGACCCAAATGACACTGAATCGAGAAGAGAAAGAAAAAAGCACGTCCCTCAGCACAAACCGCCTAACTTTCAACATTCAGCTCCAGTGCACCCTTGAAAAAAGGAGGAGCCATTAAATGTTCCTTCCTGTAAAGCAGAGGGATTAATAGCAGTTACATTTAAATACTGCTTACATTGTTTAACAGACAGTCTTTTATAACGTTAAGTTAATGAGAATGCCAATCAAGGGGGAATACTGCATGTTAAAATATGCAAATGAGGTGTTCGCGTAGTGAAGTTGCTGTCATCTTTAAATTGTGCGACATGGTGCCAATCTGTGAGAACTTTTTCAGGAAATGGCGAGATTTCAATGAAAAAGACAAACTCAAGTGATTACTAAATTCACAGTGTTTGTCACTTCCGTGACAGCTGAGGGAAGAAAGCAAAGCCAGAACATGCTCAAGCATAACTTTATCTTGTGTAATCTGAACAAAAACCACAGTTCATGCCATCTTGAACAGAATGTGATTGTAATCGAGAAATAATGAAATTTGAAAAAACTAACCAGCGAACTCTGAAAGCCTGAAAGCCGTGAATTACAGAAACAGCTTATAGATTTGCTTTTACAGGCATATTTTGTTTGTATTTCAGGAGCTGATTTTTTTTTTTTTTCCTCTTTTTTTTTTTTTTCTACAGAGTGCTGAGTGAAGGTGGAAGCTGCATAGCCAGCCTCTGCAGCAAGGAGTCAGGAAAATCCCCTAAGCTTAACAAAGCTGGGGGTCTGTTAGAGCCCTGGGCTTGTTGGAGGTTGTGCAAAGAGTTTTAACTAGAAAATTCTTTCTCCAGGCTCTGCAGAGAGATATTCATAGTACTGTCATATAATAATTAACTGTCAAAGTTAGATGAGTTTGCCCTGGTGAACAGTAATTGGGATACCTCATCTGCATTCTGCTACACTGGACCTATGCATTTTAATTTAAAGAGCTAGTGCTGGTTTGATGGGTGGTTTTGGGGGAGATGGATTCTTTCGGTGGGGGGAAGGGAAGTGTGTGACCACTCTTAAGACCCCTGTGGCTTTAGGCTCTGTAGGAAAATAACATTTTGGTCCAAACGGCCTGAGGCATACCAGTTGCAAAGCTACCTCTTCCCAGAAGTTCAAGTCCTCCGAGGTTCTAGTTTACATCCTCAGAGCACTAGTATCCAAAAGGTATGTGTCACACACTCTACAGTGATTTTTTACCTGGCCTGACCTGATACCTTTCTTGAGAGAATATTTTACATTCCAGGAAACTCAAATTTACTTAGCTGACTTGGGGAATTTGTCTGAGTGCTTGTTTTGTTCTGCATTGAAAGCTCAAAAGTTACCACCTTTCTTAGTTGCATTTTCACCTTGAAAATCTGTTTCTGTCCCTGATCTATTTACAGCTGTTTAAGAAGAATGATTCATTTTACTGCCACGTGAGTTCAGCATGATTCATGTTCTAATAAATAGCAAAAGGTATCCTGATGACTGTCTCATTACCTTAAAGAGTTTCATTATTATAAAAATTATTATTTTAATATGGCTTCAAATGTAAGATGCCTAAGGCATATGCCATGTACACATTGTATGCATTTAATTTTTTGACATAAATTTTAATTTAACAGCATTATACCATTCCTTGCTTCAGCCACACATTTTTCTCCTACACTTCCTTTTTTAATACAATAGGAATTTTAGGAGTAATTTCATTTTCTTACAATATTGATGAAGAAAGACTGCTAAATCCCTCAATGCATTCTTTTCTTTCCCTGTGGGGAAAAAAAATCCAAAAGACACTAATTCTGTTTACATTTCTGGTCTCATTAAAGTGGAAAAGGGCTTCTTCTGGGCTTTTTTTTTTTTTTTTTTAATTGTATCAGTAAAATAAAACATGGGAAGAATTGGAATGGCTGCAGGGCCTCTTCTGTAAAAATCTGTCTCTGGTATTTTCTTTCTCTTAATACGGGCTGAAATTTAGTTTTTATGACAATGATGAATATATTTTATCAACTCTTTTAATATTTGTCAGTATGACCTGAGTTAATTTAGATTCTTCCCTTTTCCTTCATTTTATTGGGAAGGCTATATGTCCTGGTTTCAGCTGGGATAGAGTTAATTTTCTTCTTGGTAGCTGCTGTGTTTTGGATTTAGTATGAGAATAATGTTGATAACACATATTGTTTTAGCTGTTGCTAAACAATGCTTACAGGAAGTCAAGGACTTTTTCAGCCTCCCACAGAAGCTGAGAGGGAGCACAGACAGGACAAGCTGGCCAAAGGCGAATTCCATACCATAGACGTCATGCTCAGTATATAAATGGGGGTTGGCTGGGGGGGCAGGAATCCGTCATCACTGCTCGGGACGAGCTGGGCAATCGATCTTCTGGAGGTGAGAGCAATTTCTGTTACATCACTTTATTTTGTATATTGTTTTACCATTATTATTGTTAGGGTATTTTTCCCTCTTTTGTTACTGTTCTATTAAACTGTCTTTTACCTCAAGGCACAAGGTTTTTTCCTCCTCGCCCCGCCTTCCCCCCTTCTCCTTTTTCTCCCCATTCTCCCTACCCTGCTGAGGGGGACGGGGAGAATTGAGCGAGCAGGGGGAGAGTTGAGCGAGTGGCTGCGTGGTCCCAGCTGCCCATGTGGGTTAAACCACGAGACTGTGAAACTATGAAACTTTATAATTTTTTAAAGTTACAACTTTACCATCACATTTCAGTAGGGTAGTGTTTTAGGGTTTATGATTTTTGGTGGTTTTTTTTTTTTTTTTTT
>VYZM01015417.1:48595-79581 GCA_013398915.1 Dromas ardeola
AAAAAAAAAAAGTAATTGATCCAAAGCACTAGAACTGCTGAGGTTTTTATTGAAATGGAAGTAGAACACACAAATAAATTCACACTGGTAGACTTATCTGACGCTGAACACACCTCACATGCTGAACAAAAGAGTGCTTCGTTCTATGATCAAATAGCTGGCATCAAATCTGAAGATCTGTGCAGAAAGAGGTGATGGAGACGAATGATCCAAAAGGCATGGAAACAAAATATCCCATAAATTAATTTCTAATTCAAGAAGCAGTAAGTACTGACCAATTAAAGGTGCTGTTTGTGGTAGAATTGTGAGTTACATAGCTAGTATTAAATCTGATGAGGTTTTTGCAAAGTAATATTTTAGGTATGTAATATATGTGATAATATTTTGATAAATACTGCCTTACTCTTTTCAGGTTTTTTGGATTAGCAGAAACTAAAATGACTTGCAGCTGAATGGATGGCATTCAAAAGAGGAATGCTGTCTTGACAATAAATCCAGGCCTTCTGTTTTGAAATGACAAGCATTGTTGTAATTATCTCAAAAGTGTCTTGTGGGTTTTTAGGATTTCTCCCTGAAATTACGTATTCCATTGAAGCACTTCCAGTGGAAATCTATATCAAGATATTACAGCTACAAACTCCCATTTAAATGTTATTTGGGGCAACAAGATCCACAGGGTTAATTAAGAAAGCATTATACAGTCCACTATTGAGGAATGGGCTAATGACTCCAGACCGTAGGGGACAGAACCAGTTACACAAATATAGGACCTGAGAGGATGGTTTAATGGGGGCAGCAATAAAGTGAGAGCAGAAAAATTTTACTACCCACTGACGGTCAATAGCTTTCTTAACACAACATCTGCGACAGCTTGGATGGCTGTGATCATCAGCAGTCACTCTGAGTTAAAAATCTGGCTGAGTAAGAGTCCCAGAAATATTTTTTTTTTCTCTAAAGCAAATAAGTCTCTCTGAACTTCTCTCCCTCAGAAACTGACTCTATTCTGTAAAAATTGCTGAATCAAATAATTCAGTTCAAATTATTCTTTACAGAGGGAATGGAGTCAATGAAACTGCTGATTTCATAATCTAGTATCTGGTCTACTAATTCAACCCCTGGACTGGAAGCAGGCTTTAAGACCACTCTTAGAGCTTGAACAGTTGATGTTGAACTCCAAGAGCATAATTTCAGAACTATTTTTTTTTTTTTTAAACTGTATGTGAAATGCACAGGCATTCAAAAATAGAAGAATTAACTCTGATATAAAATGAACAGGCAGTAACTTCACTTAAATCCATTTTGACAATATGAAAAGACTAAGCCTGAGAAATATTGAAAATACGTTTTCATCCAAAATAATTACAATCATTGGCTTTTTATTCCAGTAAGACCTGAAATTTATCAGGGTCCTATTTCTTGCAGACACACAAGTTTAAAAGTCAAAAGAGAGAGCAAACAGTACAACTGTAGTAACAACAATAGTAATGGTATGCTCAGTATCTGTTACCAATTTAAGAGGAAGGAACTGGATCAGATAAAAAGCAGCGAGCCATAATAAGGAAGCAAAGGTAATAAAGCCTTTTGATGAAACAGAGACTGAAGAATCAAATATTCTAGTCAGCATGAGCATCATGACTCTTTCTGTCCCATCAAGTGCTTATGGCAGAACTCAAATTATGTCAATCACCCTTATCCTTATTTGTTTTTCTAGTTCTTTTATTTTCAGTTAAAAGGATGGTGTTTCAGACATTATTACTATAAAAGAGCTGCTGACTAAGAAATGTTTGTTTAGGCAGACTATTATTGGATATACTCAGATGTTTTCTCATCATCTGAGAGATCAAGAAATATGTGTATTTCTTTTTCTATATTACTTGTAAGTCCTCTTTAAATATTGTATACAGATGCCAGAATTGAAGTTTGTTCATTTTATACAACCTAATCTTAGGGAAGAAGAGAAATACTAAATTCAGTAGCATTATAGCTCAAGAGAAAATTATTGTCTCTCATTAGGTTATGCTACTTTATTTTTAAGGAAATAATTCCAGGAGCACCAAAATATGCGAGGACTGGTTTCCTATGGATTCTAGGTCATGCTCTTGTGGGTTCTTCCCCATAAGAAAGTAATCCTGGAGCTGAACCTTTCTTTCACTAATGGTAATGATAGAGAATCGTACCTTTCTCCATCTGTTTATTTTTCTGGAACTTATAAAAATTACTTTTTGACATTTGCCACTCTCTCAAATTTCCTTTACGTTGGTATGAGAGATACTGTAAGGAGAAGATCTCTATGCATGTTCACAGATGCACACATTTACATGCAGTGTTTGCTTTTTTGAGCTTTGTTTACTTGGAAAGCAGGCAAAGATGTAACTGAATTTCCTATTTTTTTAATTAATTCTTAAGGAAGGTGAGAATAAAAACGTGAATTGATGGTATAGCCCTAAATGTGATAATGTTGAGCTGAGTATAAACAAGGATGATAACTAGTGCATCTGTGTGATAATGTGCCAGAAATAATTCAAAGATACAAAAATATATTACAGCACTTCTATTCCTTTTAAATTATTGTCCCTGACCAACTATTGCGAAATGCGTGCTTATCTCCTTCTCCAGACCATAATATCACAATTAGTTAAACATAAATACAAGCATACTTTGCAGATCATATGCACAAACAAGTGAAAAAAGAATTCAGCCGGTGGAAAAAAAAATGGAGAGGAATGCCAAACAGCTATAATGGAGCACGCCTTAAAATGCCTTAATGGGTTCCCCGAAGGGTCTACTGTTTAATCTCCACCAGCTGCCATCGCTGCCTGGAGTTAGAGGTGTTCTAGGGCTTCTCCCTACCTGTCCCCCACCCCCCGCCTTCCTACCACCCTGCATACTTATTTGTTTCATATGTGCTACCATTAAAAGCAATAAAAATATTTTGGTGACTAATTTATTATTTATTTTAGCAATACTCTATCAGCTTCCAGGGCAGAAATCAGTTGGCTGCATTATGACGAACATCGAATGAGTGGGATTTCCCTCTCCAGTGTCCACCTCCTAAAATTGTGACCCCCGTGATCCCTCTTCTCTTCAGCTGTTGGGATTAGCTTGTAAAGATTGGAAAGGTTAAAGCAAACCTTTACTTTTTACCTTTCACGTTTGCAAAGTTTGGCCAAAAGGACACAGAACTCACAGGACAAAAATGTCCAAATTTTACCATCTCTCCTACTAAATTCCTGAGATGTGGTAAAGGGTATAAATCTTTCCACAGCAGAAAAAATAACAATGAAACACTGATCATGCTTTTTAAATGACAGAATAAAGCAGTTAACAGGCCAAAAGGAGTCTAGATGACATCTAAATTTACCATGAGCCTTATACACTGATAAAACTTGCTGACTACCACAGTGACACTGGAGTGTGCAGCGGCAAGATCAGGGCAGTGGCGTTGCAGCACCAGCTCTAGGAGAAAGTGCCTAAACATCCCAATGTATTTTTGTGGGAAGGGAGAATTGTGTCCCGGTATAAGCACTGGCAAATATAACATATTAAACAAAACAGAGCTGCTCTTTTTCATGATTTATAAAACAGAGGTCCAAATGCTCTACTATTAAAATAGTGCATATCGTCCCAGGTAAACCTTTGACCATCTTTGATTTCTTCGAAGATTCTAATTAAAATACCGCTTTATCTTGTAAAGTACTTTTAGGAAAGCAAAAACAAAAACAATAACACCCCAAAAAAACCAACCAAACAAACAAAAAACCCAAAAAACTCAAAACCAATAAAAACCCACAGATGTTTCCTCCTACAGAAGTAAGTAGAGTCAAAATGTTTGCCAGTATCTAGCACCTGATCTCACTCCTACTGAAGTTAAAAGGAATATTGTCATCCACTTTTTGGAAGTGGACTATTGGTTTCAGTTATGTCTAAAGATAGTTGAATGAGGTAGACATTCTTTATGCCTATCTGCTAATGAGTAAAATAAAAAAATTAAAAGATAAAGTTGAAAAGATCATGAAATAATGCCAATTCTTTCAGTTAATTCAAGTGCAATTTTAGGGTTCCAAGGAGAGAAGGTTATCTATTTTATATTGGTAAATTGCCTATTTATTTTTTTTTGGCTTCCGTGATCCTTCTGTAGTATATGTAGGAAAGCTTAAAGATTCCTATATTTCCACTGCAAAAAAATGTAATCTTTTCTCTGTGTTAAATAAATGGAAAATTAATAAGGATATTTAAGTAATCTGTATGATCACTGTGCATGTTGCAGCCAACCTATGGAACACCCTTACTGAAACATGTGATCAAGTCTGTATCACTGTATTTTATATTTCACTCCATGAATTTTACCAGTAACGCAAAATTTAACTGAAATTTTGAAGTCACCAAGTCCAAAAAAAGTGAAGCTTACAGTTAGAAAGCTCTGTCCACATCCCATTGAAATCAGTGAAAAACCCTTTTAGAAATCACTGAGTGTGTAATCAGACCCTTACTGACCTATTGCCCAGTTGCAAATAATAAACAGACCTCTTTAAGGAAGGCAGTGGACCAGAGCGGGACCAGAGCTGTCCTCGGGTGGCTGGAAGCAGCACAGCTTCATTAACGCAGTGCTCTATCCCAGATAACTGCATCTATTTGCCCTGGCTACCTAATTCTGTCTGCTCAGGCAGAGCTTCAAGTAATCCTGTCTTGACGGTTTCCAGCCTCTGGGCTGGCTTATTCACAGGTCACTTCAGTAGCCCTGGATTGCGTGAAAGCCTGCCATTTTAATGCTTCTTTCTTGGAGCAGCAGCTCAAAAATTCTTTCACTGGCTCGTTCACAACATTTTAAAATCAAAATAACAGTAGCAGAAAACATATATGCATATTTCCTTAGACATCACTTACAAATATCTGCAACTGAAAAGCAGGAGGATTTGCGGTTGTTATATGTATTTTTTGGCCTTTCCTAGCAAAAGACGGTTTTGGAAATCTGAGAAAGAAAGCTGTAATCCCAAAGCACCATGGTGGGAATAAAAATTCATTCCTGATGCTAGCTGCATTTCCTGTTGTTATAACATGTTGTTGGGTGCAACTCTTGAAGTTCTTGCAGCAGACAGGCACGTTCTGCCTTCTGTGCTTGTGACTTGTGTACATGACACAGCTGTCGGCAGACTGGAAGTACGGCACATCCACGTTTTGCATGAAGATGATCCAGATATTTCATAAGGAATAGAGACAGGTAGAAAATATTGCACAAAGAAGAAATAACATAAACATTCAGTAGCTGTTAGTTTGCAATACCCATTCCTTGGGTTGAAGGAGGAATGTCTGTGATTTTTTATGTTTGTACAGCTCCTAGTAAAATGGGATGCTGTGCCATTCAGCCTCTAGATGGTACCAGAATATAAAGGTTTAATAATATATTGGGGTTTGTCTCTGGAGTCAAGGCTTTCTTTTTAAAATCTCCTTAAGTCCAAAATTCAAGTCTGTGCCTCTTCCTTCTCTTTTTTGTGGTGTTCTCTGTCCTTCATTAATTCCTAGTTTGCTACCAATATTTTCCCTTGCTTCAATTAGGTTTGTTTGCTTGCTTTTTAAATGTGAAAATATTCTGGCCATCTAAGAACAGTTCCTGATAGCCGCATTTATAGATAACAGAACTCAATTGACACAGTTAAAATTAATTGAATGGTAACATTTTAAACATTCATAAAGTAAACTATTTTCTTAATTTTATAGATGTTCTCATTGTGAGATACTTCCAAAAGCTTATGCAGTTAAAACCTAATAAAGAGCCAAACTAGGTGGTGCATGATTCTGTGATAAATGTTTTCATACTATCTTTATGCTTGTTGCATTCGCTTCTTAAAACACATCCTAAAATTTTTGTATTATCATCTCTGTCCCACAGGGGCCATCTTATGATTCTCATTACCTAGTCCACCTCATACCGTTTCTGATTTTGTTTCTTTTGTTTTTATCTGACTCAGTATGAAGCCTTTGTTTCCACTAGTAGCTTTCAGCACGCCTTTTGGGTCAGTCACGTTACACTTTTCATCTGTCGATAGCAACTGCCTTAAAGCATGTACATCTCTTTGGCCAATTTGCTTTCAGAGTCCACCAGCCCGAGTCACACCTTAATGAGTAAGACTGAGACTGAAGACAAGTGAAGTAGTCAGATTGTTGTTTTAAATCAGTTTCAATCAGATAATCATCAAATAAACACATATTATTTCAACTGCAATACAGTGATTGAGTGTCTTACAGGACTATTTTTTTTACCAGAACATCATATGTGTTAGATGTTTTAATACATTTCACTTGAGAAAGTGGGTAGATTAATAATATTTTTCCTCAGGGACAAAAAGAAACCTGATCATCCTTGTAAATCTGACCTGACATACTGAGTTATCCACTCATTCTGAGTAAAGTAGGAAATGCACTGGAACCAAAATGAAGTTAAAAGAAAAATATTAAATGTCCTCAGATTTAACGGCTGTTTATTTGAACAAAAAAAAAAAAAGTTGCAGGTTTTCGAGGTAAAATGTTCTTCTCTGTTGTTCAGTTGTGAATCAGGAGGAACTCCACTGGTTTTAGTGCAATCATTCCACATTTATATTCTTGTAAATAAGAATAGCACTTAGCCTTTTGTCAAACTCTAATGACATGTATGGATCTTCATCTCCCACTGCATTTTCCTGCCCTGAGCAAGGCAGCCTGAAAGGCGTCTCATATGGAACAGGCACACTACGACTCATACAAAGCTCCACTACAGCTCCCATTCAATAAACAAAAGTCAACACTTTTTCCCCCCCGACCTGCCTTTCTCTTCAGGACAGGAAATTCATCTTACTGGCAGTCAGGACACTTTAAAAATTCCCCATTTCAACCTATCCCTGCCCCTCCTTTAGAAAACTCAAATTAAAAATCAAAAAAATTCCATTAATTTGAAAGGCAGCTTTCCCTTAGCAAAAAGCTCAGGAATGCCATATGTATTTGAAGACAATTATCCTTTACACAAAAATACTTAGATTTTCTTGTCAGTTGCCTATTTTGTGATTAAAGGCCAGTGACTTTGACTCTGAGTGAGAAATCAGTTTACAGAAGAAACCAGAATCTGTAATCTCTTTGACCAGAGCCCATTTGTTTATTGCATATTTTAATGCAGTTTTACTGTCCTTCTCTCTGAGATTCTAGGAACAGAAAACGAAATTAACGGAGGAATTCAGGTGCTTCAAATTGCCAATAGGCAGATAGGTGTAGAATTTTTGAACCTAGATGGCTGAGAAATTTTAGTCGTAGCACACTGCTGTTATTACATCCTGGAACGTGTAGAACAATTTCAGGTATTATTAGCTTTCCTCTGTGGAAACAGTTTCACATTCATGTTTTGATTAAATTTATCACCAGGACCAAAAAAGCCCTGTGTTGCTAATCACTTTTTCTTTCCTGTTTTTCTACCTTTTCCCCCATGTAATTAAGCAGCTACTTTCTCACCTTTACAGATGAAGCCCAAAGTATAACAGAGCAGGCTTGCTTAAAATTGCAACACCTAAAAATCAGAAGACATTCAAGAAACCCTTTCAAAGAAACACAGGAACAAGCAGAACACTTATATCAGGTAGGCACAAGGAAGGAAATCTGACAAATGTGGAGGGTGTATAGCACATGCTTTATCAGTGTCACTCTTCAGCACATGCTAGTGGTTGCAGAAAGGATCTGAGATAGAGTACTCTGCGATGAAAAGGCAGCAATAATAGCTGCAAAAGCAGATGTAGACATCACTTCGTTAATATTGTATTATCTTTATTTTTTTGTAATTTAAAGTGCTGTCTTAGGTTTCACATGTAAGATATTGATTGTACAAGACACTGCGCAGCTTTTGTCATTTAATAGTCACCCAAACACAGATACTGCAGGTTCCTTTTAGTGTTACATTTATGGACTGAGTAGCAATGTAAACTAAAGAAACCCAACAACTACTAGAAAGCCTAGGGCATTTCCCCCCTCCCCCTCCAATGGATAGTGTATTATAGATTTCTGAGAAAGAAACAAACAACCCAGGCAGGAATATAATTGGGCCAAGGAAATACTCGGAGGGTGCAGAAGAGTGATCACCTGGCAGATATATGCGATGGCCTCGATGATTGATACCGTGTCTAAGATCAGGAATAGGAGACATTGGAAAAGAAAACCACTGCGTATTCTCATGCTATAACGAAAACAATATATGTAGGATTGATTGTGAATGGTTATGAAAGGTAAGAGGGAGCTATGGCTTGGAAAGTGACAGAGCAGGGAGAAAGATGAGAAGCGTATGTAAGTATAATAGGTTTAGTTAGAGGAAAGGCAGTTCAGAAAAATTCTTTAAATGGTTTCTATACATTCCTCCCTTTTTATGATTGACAATATATATGAGATTCTTGTTCCACATTTAGCATTCAAAGGACTAGTCAATATTCATCAACAATACATTTTAAAAAATCAGGTCACTATATATTACTTGACTCACAATATTATTTAAGCCTCCATAAAATTGGAAAAAAAAAAGTGTGAAATTAAGCATGGGAAAAAAGAGATGAAATGACACATTTATATTTATAGACATCTCTATTGTTAAAAGCTAGATGGCTTTGACTATTTATTAAGTTACTTAAGAGACCGTCAATTTATCTGAAGGTTCCCTAGTATCTTCACGGAAAAAAAGCTCTGAAAAATAAGTAAAAGAAATTTGAAGAAACACATCTTAACTACTTATTTTTCCTCTTTTTCCTCATTGTCTTCATTTGATTTTCTTTTTGTCTTGAAACCATGTTGTGTTGTTTTCTTCTCTGATCAAACATCTTACAAATACAATGAATAACATCTCTCAGTGACAAGCAATTCTTCAACAGCAGATCAATATGGACACACAATAGAATATAAAAGATTTAGTTTAAAAATTTCTGAAGGATTAGTGATGAAATACATACATTAAACAGTATGAAAAATGATAGGATGCTGTCAATATATCTAGCATTATTTTCACAACCTTTTTTGCCTTTAGACTAGTAGTAAAGACTTCCATTTATCAATTTGCATTTAATATGGCAGTTCTGATCACTTGGGTCCTAGTCATAACAAGGCAATTGACACTAACTGTCTGCTAAGGGCCAATACTATCTCCTGTCTCAGGAATCCCTATGAAGAATGCATTGAGTGCAGCCAGTCCCCAAGAGTCACTCTTTCTGGGAAATCTGTGTGGTTTAAGTTAATGCTAGATATAAACCTCTCCTAACTCCTCATTCATAACTATGCAAATGCCCATGTTAACATCTTTTTATCATATGATACCTTTTAAGAACATCTAGTTAAGTGGTGAATACCTCACTCATATGGAAAGATTTTCTCTCTCTGTTGGCCAGTAAATCATGGAAAAATTCATGCAATGTACATCTGTACTTGTGTTTGGTTTTCATATACATTGCTGACAGACATGAAGTCTGTTCCACAGACTTCAACTTTTTTAAAGTTTACATGCACTCTTAAAAAAAAAAATCAAAAGAATTTAAACTACAAAACATATTGAAAGGTCTATCGGTGTGTTATAAATGGCCATGTATATTAGGACTATTTAAAATGCACCGCCAGTTCCAGTGATAGCTTTTCTACCACTCCTGGATGGCAAGACACCCAGATGTCACTTTAATAGGATTGGTTAGCATGGTTTCATCAAGTTCTACCCTTGTCCACCTTTGAAAGATTCATGCTTAATAGCTTCAGTTATGCAATATACGGTAGGTATTAATCGGTCTTGAACAAAGATAAATCCCTGCCTCATTAATAGCTCTTCAGGCTCCTGTGTGGCTACTGACATGAGATGAGTGAAAACTGTTCAGAGGACAATTATTTGGTGGGATTAGGCCCTTAAATCTAAGTTACAATGCTGAAAAGTTTCTTAGCCAATCAATCTTGGTTTTGATCACAAAGCAGGATTATAGTATTTTTGCTGTTTACTTCCCAGATGAAAGCCTACTTTAGACTCCTACTCAAGATGAGCACTTCACTTGTCACAATAACCTACATAACAAAAAGGATCATAAGAAATGAATGGCCAGTAAGATATGACAATTGACAAAAATGCACTTTCATTAGACAGCAAAGATGTCAATATTCATGTCCAAACCAACAGGAAAAAAATTACATTTTCATTAGTAAAACTTCAGAAATTACTAGAAAACATAAACAATTTTACTCTTCAGTTTTATTAGTCACATGCAGTGTGGTTAGCATGGCAGGAGATGAAAAAGGGAGGAAAAAGGGTACTGATATATTTTATGCATTGCACAATGTCAAAATCCTGATTTCTGGTTTTGGAGACTGCATTAGTAGGTGTAGTCTCTCTGTCCCCTTCACTACAGGTGAGAATAGCTCTCCATGGACTCTAATGCAGAATGGCAACCAGCTATGTACAGGCAAAACAGTGAAGGAGAATAAGTCACACAATACCATTTTTTTATTGTTTTCTACAAAAGAGCATGGAAATGGAGTGTACCTTTTTTCACAGAGTCATTATCATTGTTACAAATTGATCTAAGGACATTGTGGATATAGTACAGCCTTTATTAAGCGCCAGCATTCTGACTGCGTTCAAGGTAGTAGCAAGCAAATCTCTGTGGGTCTAAGAATTTTGTTGCTGAGATACATGTACTGGGCACAATTTTTTATTGGCACAAAAGGAATACAATTTCCAGGTTCATTACCCAAAACAACATAGAAATTTGAAACAAGAAAACATTTTAGTGCTTGAACTATAGATCAAACTATAATTCATAGGCCACATTCCCTCATGGATTGTGAGGATAAGAAGGGGAAGGAAAAAAGCAATTTTTCTGCCCACTTGATCGATGTTCTATTTGACCTCTGAAATGCCCTCTTGCCATAACCTTTTAAATACCATCTGCTCTTTTTGTGAAGAGTGTGATGGGAAGGAGTCACTTCCAGACAGCAATTGATTATAAAAGCATTAATCAAGCACATGGATTATCTGCAGCATGACGTTGTGTGCTGTAGTTAAGCAATTTCACCTTAAATGTGATTGGAAAGGTTAATCCCGTTTCTCAAGACTAATTTAGACTTTGTATCAAACAACTCAGGACATCGCCAAAACGGCTGCAGCAAACAGGAACTGAAAAATTGTGGGCTTCCATTATAAAGTCTTGCAAACTTTGGCTCTAAGAATGGGTAAGCAGTTGGTCTATAGTCGTGTTCTTCACTTTTTCAAAATTGAGCTAATGTTCCCAGCTTTCCCTCTCAAATTGCCGGAATTGTTCTTCTCCCTCTTTCTGCAAGTCAAGATAAATTTGTTTTTCAGTATTTAGTGTTCTTGGTTAACATTATCTGTTGAATTGTTTTCTACCATTGAAGGATTACGAAATCCTTTTCTCTCATGCATTTACCCTCGAGTTGTCTGACAGAAACTTCCCACTGGGCCTACTACCTGGGTGGGCAAATTGCGCAGAGGGAGGTGGAAAGGGCTTGCACAAGGCAATGTCCAGCACTGGTGGCGTGCAACAACGGTAATGCAGATCCAGCTCCCAGGGCCCTGCTTTGACTGCCCTTTCTCATTAACACTCCCCTTCACGTCTTAGGGTAATGTGTGAGAACTTAGCTCGTGTGGGTATGGCAATTGCTGATAGAGAAAGCTGCAATAAATATGTGTCAAGTGTATTGTAAGGTTGAGGCAATTTATTTTTATCTAGGGC
This sequence comes from Dromas ardeola, assembly GCA_013398915.1. Taxonomy (NCBI): domain Eukaryota; kingdom Metazoa; phylum Chordata; class Aves; order Charadriiformes; family Dromadidae; genus Dromas; species Dromas ardeola. The sequence continues at coordinate 60,316 of VYZM01015417.1, forward strand.
TCCAAACAGGCTGATTATGCTATGAAAAATTAGGATATTCTGTACCTTTCTCCATATCTGTTGTCACCATCTTCAGATAGTACAATTCACAATTAATAAAGTGATCTGTCATTGCTATTACAGTCAAAGTAATCACAAGGGAGCCTGGCAATGGTCACTTCAGACAGCTGGAGCGGGGGGAAGAGAATGTCTGCATCAAAGGACAGCAAAAATGGCTTCAGCCGTGCCATACACATTCAGGGGATCTGGATCATGGGAGAAACACGGAAGCTCAAACTGACATTAAATGCTGAATTCATCTTCTGCCCAGTTAATTCACCCTCCTGAAGTGCTTTGCCATTTTCTCATGTCCATATATTGAAACCTATCTTGCCTCCTCTGAAGCCGTTGGGTTTCAATGGTTTTCAGCCTTCTCTGACCAATAAACAGTATTGAAAAAATGAATGCACTGAGGGAAATAGCTTGTTTTACTCTTCATGTCTGCCTCCCATTTAATTGTTTAATTTCCTGCTCCTGCAGACAACATCGGGGCACCATGCAGTCCGTAAATTATGAGCATGTATCACAGATGAAAGTCCTCACCTCAGAGACATAAATACCACAGATCAGAAGCAATAAAAACCCAAAGAATAAATGCCAACACAGCACCAAAAGTGTCAATAACCTTTGTAAACGGAAGTCCTGTATCCGTATTATATTATCCTATATATAAACAAAAGCGATATAAAACTTCTTGTTGAGCAAGACTAAATGTTATAACGCTGCTCCCAAAGAGAAATGTGGAGCTCAGTGCCATTTACTGTTTCTGTTGATTGATTTTTTTCTAAATTGAAAGCACTCTTCTACAATAAAAACTAGAAGCTCTGTGCTCATACACATAAAGTAGATCAGTTACTAGCACTTCAGGCTTCTCAGTTGTGACAGGAAACCATGGTCCCAAAACACCCATTGCTGGAATTTCTCTTTGTTTCTGGTCTCTTTTTCAATTTAAAAATAATCTATATGCATGTTCAATCAGCATAAATACAGCACATTTTGAATATAGCATCAGTGTCACTGCAGTCCTCCTCTCGAGAACAAACTTCAGTTGCAGATGCAGTGGTGGATACTGACAGATACCTAATCAATCATAGATCTTCTTAAAGTTGCCCTGTAAGATACAGTCTTCATGAAATTGTCAGGGTGTAGTACCATTATACAGACAATGTCAACTCTTCTTCTGGGGAGCTTCCTTTGCCGACCCATGTTGTGTTTGGATGTAAGAGGATGTAATAGGAGCAGTTCCAAGGGCTGGTGGATGCCACCTGGCTGGAAGCGGGAAGATCACCCACTTCTGACAGCTTTCCTGTGCTCATTTGCTCCTTTCTCTCTCAAGTGCCTCATGCTCTACTTAGTTGAATAAAAAGGGGTAAGTCCAAAATCAGTGAATATCGCTGAAGCGTTGAAACGGGGGCTGATGTTTCATTCTTATCATCCAGTGAGAGAAAATGCTGTTAATGCTCAAAAATTTCCTGGTTAGAAATATATCTTGGGCTGAAATGGAGATATTTCTGTAACTATTCACTAAGTATGAATTTCATATTCCTTGAAAGGAAGCTTTAGTTTCAGATCTCCGGCACAACAAGAACTCAGGCATTTAAGATCAAATGCAGATAATTTAATAAAATATTTTATTATATGAAATCTTCTGGAGTGGATTTGTTTTCCCATTAATTGTGGAAATACAGTTAGTCTGCTAAATTATACATATTACTTGAAACTCTGCTAGAATATTTTATTACCATTCAGCAGTCTTTCAATAATCATTTTTCTTCAACTTTTAAGGCATAAGGCCTTTTAAAATATAGTGGTAGCAACCATCATAACTGCTACTACAGCACACAGTTTGCCTGTGACACCAGAAATAGAGAAGCTGATAATCTAGCCTTATCATAGCTTTGTTTCTGGACCTAGCTTTGCCCTGACCTGGCTTCGCTTCTTTACTGACTCGATCTGAGTCAGGATGAAGATTTCCTGTCTTTATCAGGATTGCTTGCTCTGCAGTTCCTTGGTTTTCTCCACTCTATCCATCTCATTCATAGGTTTTCATTTATTATAAATTTGTGTATTATGCAGTTCATTAGCTCCAACAGTCTTAAAGATTTCTATTACCTTTTGCAAAATATTGTGCATAATTTTATAACTTTCTGAATGGTTTTTATACAAAAAAAAGGGAATTTGCATGTCTTACCTTCCACATGCCATCACAGCTGATTCTTTTTTCCTTCTTCCTTCTTCTTCCCCTTTTTTTCTACGTCAAGGTATATTCCAGGTTTTCTTCCCAAATGTACAAAAAAAAAAAAAAAAAAATAAGTCCATCGTGCGTTTTTCTGATATTATGAAGATCTGTAGAAACAGGAAACTCAAATATTAATTTCCTTCCCAGAGCAGATCTTAATTTGAGAAGTAATTGTGGCCAAAAGGCCCAATGAACTTCATGAAATAAAATTACTTTAGAAGGTCTGATTCATAACTGTTCTTGATAAAGCCTATTTCACATCTGTCCATCTATAAATAGATAACCATCAAAATAATAAAATGTAGCAGCTTGCTTTCAAGTTAACTTTATATTATAGTTACGCCTAAAACGACATATTTGGGCCCAAATCCCTTCAAAAATGAAGAAACTATAAGATAGCAGATATTTTACTCACTTTGTCACGGTCGAATGGCTACATAACAGTCAGCAGGAAAACTGCATCCTTCCACTGAAATGGAAGGACCTGATGTAGTACGGCCAAGGACCTGACAAATGAACTTCTATGTTTTTGTTTCCTGGACAGACCTGTCAGGTGGCTGAAATATGGCCCAGATTTGTCTTACCGATCTTTAGGTGTTTAATCGAGGTGCCTAAGATGGGAGCATCATCAGTGTAAACCCATGTAACCCTGCATGTCCAATCAGATTGCATGCTACCGCAAGTCTCTAAAATATCTTGTCGGTAGCTCTTGCTTTGTAGAAGCCATGAGTGATACATGGTAACAGAACATATAGGAAAACTATACACATTCATACATAAATGCCTTGTGAAGTGTAGTATACTGTTCCAGCATCCATTCATTCCATTAGAAAAATCCATTTTAATACACCTTCCAATGTTTTGTAATCCTTGAACTGTCTTGTATCCAGTATCGTATAGAAAGCTTACACTTTCTAGCTGCTTTCAAAGCAGCCTAATCATGATAAATCATGACCACGGATTGAATACATTTTTTTTAAGGATATCAAAGTGGAGACATTAGCTCCAGAAAAAGATACTGTCTTCCCCATAATATTTAAATGTCTTTACATTTCATTAAGCAAGACTTTTAATAGAAATAATATATTTACTACCACAAACATTTACTTTTCTTTTAAATATTTAAAATATTTATTTCAGCTGATATATAAAATATCATGTGAAGCTCTGCCTGCGAGTACTGTCTACTTGCAGGTACTGGCAGAAGACAGCAGACAGTCTGTAAGTACATCTGTCAGCAAGTGCTAACACATATCTGGCAACTGCAAGGGAATGTGTGTGGCGGTATCTTCTTGCTTGTACTCCTTTTTTAGGCCACTTTCTGATGTCTTTTAGAACAGAGAACAAACTGATTCAGGGAATACCAGAAAAGAGTGTTCCGCAATAAATTACTATCCACGGTTCAGAATACACTCTCCCCACAGAGAATATTTTTTTCAGTTCCTCAAAACAGTCTAACTATATTGACAAGTCCTGTAATTAGATCTCAGACAATAGAAGGGAAAGAAAGCCAGCGGAGCTGCAGAAATACTCGTACAAAGGAGCATAATTAGAGAGTTAAACTAAGGAGCAATGAACAACTACATAATAGAACTACAAATTCATTAAAACAGTTTTCTACTGTTCATTTAACATCCATTATTGAAAATTAAACTGTGCAGGTCTCCATTGTTCAAATTACCATTCTTCACTATTTAGGTTGTTGACATGGGGAGTTTAAAAATGTTCTCTTACTGGCACAATCTACTCTGTGGAGACTGCAGACAAAGCGACACAGCTAAATATCAGAGGATAGCTTAACAAAGAGCTCTAAGCAAATCATTACCATATATTTCTAGGTGTGGGTACTTTTCATCCTTTTAAGTAGGACTATTAAGCTATGGTAAGGTAAACCAAGATAGACTGAGAAAATTATGCCAGATTGCAATGAGATGACGGGAAAAAAGAGCCAAAAAATGCTGCCATCTCTCACTAATATAATTTTAGATACTATGCCAAAAATAATGCATTTAAACAAATGCCTGTCAAGTAAGCAATGTTTATTCAGCCATTTGAAATTAATGACTCTCAGATGCTTGCCATAAAATACAAAGCTGGTAATATGAAAAAGCACATAAAGTAGAGAAAAATGATCCTGAAGCAATGTTTTAGATTTCTGTAACCTGAGGGAGAGTTTACATACTAAGAGAAAAATATTAAATCAACACCAATAATCACAATTCTTCTTTCACTGCAGCTAAGTGTTAAATTCAGGGTTTCTACAACTTTAATGGACAGGAATCTGGGGAGAGTCTAGAGTCTACACCAAGTCTATCATGTGGCCAAACTGACGCTCAGTGAATAAGAGGGGACACTTTTCTTTAACCTGACTGAATTTGGGTCAATACTACTTAATAACCTTGTAGTAAATCTTTTGAAATACTGATGTGATGACAACCTGTGATACTTTGTTCCCTTTTCTTACACCTCGAAAGCCTTCCTATTCCCCACAATTGGTTAAGACGTTTTTGCAACACTTCGTGGCTACTTGTGGTAAACTTTCACTGGAACATTGCCTGGAAAAATTTATTAGTAATTTAATCTAACTGCAAACTAGAGCCTTTTAGCTCGTGTACCATAAGCACCATTTAGTTGTTACCTGAAAGCCTAACAAGCTTTTTGTTTTCCACTTAAAATGTACAAATCCAAGTTAATGCCGTGGTCAACTGAGATGCTAGTTAGCCCCACCTCTGCTGTCCAACGCGGTCTCATCCAGGACCCCTCCCCTATATGAGAAGAAATGCGTATCCAGAAAAAGAAAAAAATATATACAGTTATCAAAACTGTGTCTGTAATTTCTGGGGTTAATTTACATTCCAAAGTAGCAATTTCAACTGACATGACAAGGCAGGATTGGGATGCCACCGAGCTACACTGCTCAGTGAAGCATGTGTCAGCTGGAACATCCACTATTTAGGAGGTGAATGACAGCAAGCTTGGGAGGGAAGTGGATATTTCACAGGCAATCACAACAGGCAAAACCTTTCCTCCAGCTTTTCAGTAGGGTTGCCACCATATTAGTACTAATGTTTCAGAAGAGAAGGCTTTTTTCATTTGTATCTCAACTGAAAAGCAATACAGGGGGAGTTGCCAGGGTTTTTTCTTATTCTTTTCCTATTTTTTTGTTGTATTAACCAAAGGAGCTTTAAAATTGATACAAGGTAGGAGAAATGAAATGGAGAGCATGCCAGATAAAAATGCCAGAGGCCAAATCAAACAAATGTTTGCACTTGGCACACAGATATTACAGCAATAGAAATATTATAGATTGTTTTCCAGCTCCAGGGACAGATTATACATTTGCATTAATTCTTTGGATACGATAAATAATGGCATTCAGAGCAGAGAAACACAGCGTTTCTTCTTGCAGGAGAGCGTCTTGCTTGTTTTCTTCCTGGCCCCTTGACCCTTGCATCCTCTACCCATGGGGTGGTCCCCAAGCCAGCTCCAAGGGGAGCAGTGTGCTGCGGTTGTTTTGCCTGGATGGATGGTGGGAGCAGCCGGTCCAGGGCACAGCTCCTGCTCACTGCTCAGTGGCAGACGTGAGCTCACTCTTTGGTGTGAGCTGGGCAATCAGACTGAGGAAGACCTGTTATCCTTACTCCCCACCTCCTGACACTGAGCCGGTCACCATCATCGTCATCAAATTTGGATTAAAGGACTGGGTTTGTGGTGAATTTGATTGTGTTGGAGCATGTTAACCATGCTTCAAGAGACCTAGAAGTGCAACGTGCACGTTATGAGTCACAAACCAGCTTTGGGCTGCAAGGTATGCAGCTTAACTAAGGTCACACAGTCTTTGTGCACACTGAAAGAAATGTAGCTGCCCAAATATATTTTGTGGATGCTAAAGTGGATTAACATTTCGGTGAGCTCTTCCTACCGTCATTTTTAAAAGCATCCAGACCTATAAAGTTTATGCATTCTGAGAGACTGAATCCCTTGAGGGTAGAGTAGAACTGAGGGTTTGAAAGTTTTAAGCTTAAAATTGCACATTCTTGTCTATAGGCACTTATCAGGCTTAATTGCAATTCTGAGCACATTTTTCTTTCACTTACAAATCTATTTCAGTAAATTGCGTTCATAGTACCTTATTAAGATTAGTAAAAAAAAAACCCAGGCACCAAAAAATGAATTTTAAACAACACCCCCCCAAGTGTTTTGCTAGAAAAAAAGGGGAAAGAGATTGAGGTCATCAGCCAGAATACAAATCAATTGGCAGTGTAGAAAATGATATGCTCCTGTGGCTTAGTGAAATACAAAGTACTGTATCTGAACATCTGAAAAAGAGGAGACTCTGTGGTTTTCCTGAGCTATCTAATAGTCAGACTTTCCTTGCTAACAATACCTTCTTTTTACAGGGACTGAAACGTTATTTAAACAATTATATGCTATTAAGTAAAAGATGAATTACAGAGAAAATTGCACCATTAGTAAAATTCAAGTTCTTAACTTCATGTAATAAAAGATGGTAACCTTTTTGTAATGGCATTTCAATTTACCATTTATTATAAAAGTCTAATTTGGAAGGTAAAATGAATTCTGGTTTCAGTCTTACTACTCTGGCTGTTACATTTCTGTGCAAGTTTTAATTCATAACACAGCTCCAGCAAAATTAAAGAAGAATATTTTAAAATAATTTAAGATCTTGATTTCAGCACTGAAGTGTATTAGAGATGATACCCTTGATTAAATTGGTAAGGCAGTACTTTTATACATAAAGAATGCAGGGCACTTCTTATACTTAAAATACACCTCCTATCAGTCCTGTCTTGTTCTTACAAGCCTTTCAAAGCATCATGATGTTTCAGTGAAGTGTTATAGTAACTGCTGACAATTTGGTTCCCTCGTTCCTTCTATGAAATGCTGTTTCTAGTTCATTAGGTATTAGGAAGTAACCTAAGTTTTAATACTAAAACAGAGAAAATAAAATTTAAATCAAATTTTGGAGAAAACTTAATGAGTAATTGTTTTTATTTTTAGATTATCATTATCACTATTACTATCTTTAATATAACACCTCCCTCTTTTAGCATAATTTCTTATTAGTCGGTTTTACACATGAGGGTGGAGGTGGGATGGGAAAGACGTAACCTTTTCAAACAGCCTTTTTCCTGCATGAACCGAAGACCATTTTGATTAGAACCATCCAAAGGCATGTAGTTTTTAAAAGCTCATCAGAGCACAGGCCTGATTTGGTGAACTCACTGGGTCACTGTGGTACGCTTTGCCTAATTAATTGGTAAGAAATGGGGTTTTGACCAAACAGCTGGGGGTGAAAAAACTGTAAAATAGGCGAGCCCTTAATGTTACTTTTACTGTATGCTTTGAGACCTTTATTCTACCCTTCAGCAAAAACCGTTTTGCAACATTGCAAAATTACTATTCATAAGCATGCAAAGGAAAAGGATAAACCAGGGGGCAGCAATCGTGGTGTGCAGTCTGAGGCACCCCAAGACTACCCAACCCCACAAGAAGCAGACGTGCATGTCCTCATGAGTGCCAGGGTCCTGCCTGGAGCTGAGCGCACACGCGTCTTTTCGGCTTCTCTCCCTGCCAACCTCTAGACTGGCAGGGAATGCAGAGGTGACCTGCAGAAGTGCCTGCACTGGTTTTGCCTGCCTTTGGATGGATTCAAAGGTCATTTTGACTCACTGGGGATAAGTGTGCATGGCACACCTCTGATGCACCTACAGCTGCCCACAGCACATAAGGCAATGCCTGCAGCTGCAGCAAGGAGCTCACCAGACCTGGCTTGCAAAGTGCTCTCCCTTGCTAACCCATGATTCTTGCTTCTTTCTGTCACTCCAACAGTCCAAAAGGGAAAAAACATCTTAAAATCTGGCCTAAAATAACTATTTTTTAAGAGTTCTAGCAGAACAGAAATATGAATTTTGGTTAAAAACTACAGCGTGCCACTGGATTTCAGCGGATTTGCAGAGATGAAGTCATGCTTCATAAATTGACTTACATTTGTCTTTATTTTCACCATTGGTACACTGTCTCAACGGTGCACCTCCTGCATGCTTTATAATTGTGATGCTAATACCACTGCATCAGTGAGAACAAGTACATTAATTTTAAAAATAACTGATATTTCCAAATGCAAAACCTGAAATTCTCTCTCAGAGAAAGGACAGTGCCTGAAATAGCTCAGACCAACAGTCATTTCTCCATGAAGCTGTCACCATTAAAAAGTTAACATGAACACACAGATGTACCTGAGACACCACAGCATGTTACAAGAGTTCTGGTACTAGAGCAGGTAATGACCTTTGGTATTTCAAAGCTATTTGATGGACTGAGAGCGTACACATATATGCTGTACCATCTAAAAAGGCTGACTTTTTAATGCTGACAGCTATTCCTTGGTGAAATCTCACGAAAAAAGACACAGTAGTTCAAAATCCAGCCAAAGAATGTTTTGGAATAAAAGGCAGAAATGTGGTTTCTGCCTGTCAGAGAATTCTCTGTGATGTATTTTAAAACATAATAGAAAATAAATATTGTTTATTTCTTTATAATATTTTGAGCTGACCAGACTACCATCTATCCTGTCCATCACTGAGGAGACCCTTAGCATTTGATTTCTCTTTTCATTTAGGTCATTTACAACACCTACCAAATATAAACTTACAACAGTGTAAAAAGTTCCTAAAAATAATGATTCATGTTTTTTTGGTTGGTTGGTTGGTTGGTTTTTTTTGTAATTAAACATGATGGACCAGTGCCTTGGGAATTATAATGTATGTTTAGACTAGAGAATTCAGTCCACTGGATGTACAGGTTATCTGGTTAGGCAAACAAATGCACAGGATCTCCTTTAATAACCTCTGAAATTTAAGGGAAAGGTCATCAGCTCTGCACAGTGAAAAGCTACAATCTCTGCAATCAGAGGTTATACAATCATGGTTAACATCAATGGCTGTATTCTACAGAATAATTTTCCTTTTCATGAAGAGAGAGGAGTTCCTCATGCTGGTGTCTCTATGCATTTTTATTTTTTTTTTCAAGATACGTATTCATCAAGTATCACCCTGGTATTACTATCATTTGCTCACAAGGGCAAATGAATAATGCTGGCACCGTAAGCCCTTGCTGGATGATCCTCAGTGGTGCTGTATTCTTGTGCAAATCCTGATTTGAAACAATAAATCAGACTTTGTGCACAGAGTAACAGAAGAGTTGTAAGAATGTAAAAAAGGACTTGCTTCATCAATGCCTTGAGAATTGTTTTTAAAAAATCTGTTTTATTTTTAAGTCTGAGTTCAAATTTGAGTAAGGATATTGCAGGTAATTCCTGGAGTCCTAAAGGTGTGTATTCTCCTGCATAGGAGCTGAGAAATGTATCAGTAAGCATCTTTTACAAAGAGAACATTAGAGACTTCCTCATCAGCCCTTCTTAACTTTATAATAAAACAGAAATCTTTCTTACAAAGATCTCAGTAAAAGAATCACACTATAAAGAAAACCAGTCATTAACAGCAACCTAACTGAAAAGTGTTGCCGTCTGAAACCATGGCCTACATTTCATCTTTCAGCATGTGATAAACTCTCATGAATCACTTTCTATTTATTGCAGGAATGTACGTGCACATAAGGAGTTACCATGGAAGAGCTGATATGCTATGAAATTGAACATTTCATGTGTTTAATGTGATCATATGCTGTCATACCTGCTGTTACAATTCTGTATCTAAAACTGTATTTGCATGCTAAAGAAAAATTTTTTGCTCCTTGTATCAAAGAATGAAAAACCTGCACATTCCCTGCAGCGTCTGTCCCAAGCACCTTCTGTTGTCACCTAACGGAAAGTGTTTCAGGCTTTTGCTTATCTACCCCCTTAAAGCTGCCGATAAGTTGTTATTAACAAGCATTTTACTGCAAAGAGAGAAAGGGTGCTTACCCTCAAAGGGTATTTTAAGTCATTTTATTGATTTAATATGCCTAATATTCATATAGCTGGTAACATTAAGCAGACATAAAAGTATGTTTACTTTATCTAGGCAGTTGTAACTGAACAAAGAGGTCAAAAATCGCTGAAGTGATTTGCAACAGCTGTGTGTCTTCACAAATGAAATCAAAGCCATGTTGTGCAAATATTCTGACATATGTGAAGATAATCTGACTGCTAGTCATTTAAGAAATACAGATTATGTAGAGAAATTATAGATTGACTGAAGTCTTTTTAGCCATAAAACACACATTTGTCTGCATTTGGGTACTCAGGACAGGTTACAAAATGACAGGTCTGGAAAAGATGCCAGTTTCTTCGCTCATTGCTAATACCACTCTAGATTAAGAGTACAAAGTATAATGCAGTCACACTCCAATGACCAGATGCTCTGTTGGTTCCAGACATCCCAGACCACCTGTTTTCACATCCTTACACACGCTTTAGTCTGTCATTCAAAATAGTCTTGTGCTGCAATTTGGCATTGGATATGACCATTGTTCTGGCAGTGAGCCAGACTGAAGCACAATGCTCTCTATCTGCCAGTAAAATATGAGCAAAGCCATGCAAAGCAACAAATCCTACACTTCCATTTTTACAAACAACTGTCTGTAGAGGAACAGAGAGAGGACGGAGGAAGACGACTGGTGGAAAAGAAGTCAAATGGTTAAATCTCTGCAGTTACTGCTTAATCCATTCTTGTTAGCATTTGAAATTTTCTAGTTCCCAAAGAACTCAGCCTCCCTGTCTCTCACAATTCTCCAGGTGATCCACAAAACACATGCTCGTCACAATGCCATGAACATGCTACAAAACTGGGAGAATACCAAGGGAGATACCAACAACCTCTCTCTTTGCTAATATGATTCCCAGAGAGAAGAAAATATATTATGACAACCCCTCCCATTTTTTATACCAGATATATATTGAGGAAAATTTTTGTAATATTCTAGCTTCCTGGAATACATTTGAAATTTGGGCTTTTGTACTGCTATCTGTGAAATTTCAGATAGTTATATGGATGGACGGATACACAAAATAGTTGAGCAGCTTGTGAATAGTAAGTCTGACACATGCAGAAGGCAGGGGCCTTTTGTCCAGGACTTCTGCATCTCAGCAAAGGAGAAATTCCATTCACCGGGCAGCTCAGCTGCAACAGGGCCATGTGACACCTAGGAATCCTGAAAAATGGAGAAATCATTTTTTGTTCTTTTTTTTGCCTTGGCAAATAGAAGTTGCAGGTGACAAAGAATGATGTGTATTAGGAGACCAAATTAAATAGCAAACCAGTTACTCTTCCTCATGACACACTCCTCCACGAAATCACTCTCCCAAACTCTATACAATGTTACGTATTAGACTATAGATTGGCTTGGTGTGCCCGAAGGTGGCCATGCTGGCTCTGGTTATGAGAGGACACCAGCACTTTCACAGAAGGCGCTGACTCCTGGGACAAGAAAGTCAGCGTGCGTGTGCCCAGACAAACCCTCAGAGAGGAGAGGGCCCTGTAGCAGTAGGCACTGGGAGTGAAGGACAGTGGGTCTCCTTTATGCCGGCAGGTCCCCACACATGTCCTGTAATATTAAATCTTTGTTTTGTGAAGATCCTTTACATGTTTTCCACTGCAAGATGAACCCCTGAAACTTTGTGGCTTTAGAATTAAGCAACTTCCGTAGCCTAGGAGTACTGAAATCACTGCTTGTCCAAAGTGCAAAATCATTTTATTTTCACTTTTGTTTACCTTTATTTTTTTTTTAACCCCATGGACACCTCTTTACCCAGTAGATCAGTAAGTGAAAGGAAACACTAAAGGAAAGATGAGAGATAGGGTTAGTGTAGGAAATTGCTAAAGTAATTGTCTTCCTCTTGTTTCTTTTAATTTGCATTGAACAGGTTTAACTACAACATTTAATATGCTCTTTGCAGACTAGGGGAGGTCTCTGCTTCCTCTCTACACAGAAATGAAGGTTACCTTCTTTAAGGCATCATGACTATTTATGTTAAAAATCTTTAATCATGAAAGAATATGGGAAACTATATAACAATAATTATGTAAATAAAGTATGTAACTATTCAGCAAAAGAAAAAAAAGCTCTGCTTACTTTTGGCAACAGCTTGCAAGATACAATATGAAGAATATTTCACACATTTATTTTAAGACAGCCATTAAGAGCATTATAGAGTTGATTCTCATGTATGCGCACTTCTCCAGCAGGAACTGGCAGAGTACGCTGTGGGAATGTCACCTGGAACACAGAGCTTCAAAGCTTCCTCTGTGAATTCCTATGAGTGCTCTTGTCATGGCTCATACACAGAAATACTGAATGTACTCCTAAGAGATATTTACTGCTTGGTTACGGGGTGGTTTTTCCTTTTCTCAAAGGAATTAATTACCATTTTAACAAATATTTTGCTTTACTGTAGTCAGCATTCTATTACCTTATTAAAACCACCACTCTATATGAAAAGTTAAGGTATTTTTAATGGAGAAAATACTATGCGTAAATGGCAATGGACGTTGATCTTTTTCATTGTTTTACTGCTCTGGAACATAATGGACAATAATGTTTTGAGATATTTTTTTCTGTCTTGGCTTTGTGAGTAAGAAGAAATCCACCTTCTGTACCCTCCCGTTCACCAGTCTGTCATCAGGATCTAGTATATCATAATTTGCTCAGAGATGCTCTGAGTAAGATTTACAGAGACGGCTGCCTACAGCTGCCTAACTATAAAGTGTATGTGCTCAGATTGTAACCCATCTGTAGCTCTACCTTGGAGAAGTCAGTATTAAGTTGTTTAAGCATCCAATATTTTTGCTACTTACCATTTGCTTAGGTGAGTCATGTTTTTATGCCTAAGCCTCAGCAAGCCTTAAGGCTTTGCTTCCAAACCAATTCCCTCTCAGGACACAGGGCACAAACAAAAAAATCCAAAACAAAACAAAACAAAAAACAAAACAAAATGAAACAAAACAAAACAAAACAGACATTCAAGCTTAGAGCTTCAAGGGGCTGCTTTCATTTCTATTTTCCTTTTCCTCTTAGGAGGAAGGACTTGAGGGTCCCTTGCAGAAGTGCATGACAACCAGCAGATGGGTCTCTGCCAGTGCTCCTCTGTGAATCTCTTTCATTTTGTATAAAACAGTTATTATTCGCTGGGGGAAGAGACTCTGATCTGGCAGTTCTCAGCAGGTGGAAGTCAGGGAGTAAGGGATTCCAGCCCTTGCTCTCATCCGTATTTGTGGAACGTGCATAGTGCTGAAGGGAAAGATTTGCCATCTGAATATAAATTCAGGTGTGTACTCTGAATCAAGGGCCTTCTAGACCTTCACATAATGATCAAAGTGTCCATGCCAGTAAGCATTAGGGGCCACAGTTATTTAATTTCCATATTATTCCCTTATTTCTGCCATGCACACCTTTATTCCAAGGGAAGGTGGGGGGGAAGCTACTTGTCCTCTTTCACATATTTTCCTCATCAACCTTTTTTTTGTTATTGCTGTAGGTATTATTTTTTACATTTAATGATGGTTTATATGACCTACAGCCTTGTATGTGGAAAAAATCTGATTAAAAGCCTGCTTTTAATTTTTTTTTAAGAAACAAAAGCTTGTATAAGATTTTAGGAGTAAATTTTCAGCTTTTCAAATCAAAAAATTAGTGTTCCTGTGTCCTGGACATTTGCATTGATCGAAGTCGCATTCAATAATGAGGAAAATAGAACTGCTAAAATTGGTACCACACTCCCAAGGTGAGGCAAACACTACATTGAACAGAACAGGCAGCCGAGAGTCATGCTTCTGCTGAGCACATGATGCTGACACTTAAACAATTACAGTTGCAATCACAAGTAAATAACATAATTCAATTTTATCTTAATGCGTGTTTTGCAATATCTCATGTTGCAGTTCCCATGGAGCGGTCACAGATCATCAAACTAATAGGTGGGGAAGAAAATTTTGTGGATTGCCTAATAGGACTGGCTATCAAACCAATTATGAGTCATTAGACAAGCTCTCTCAAGGCTTGTGCACAAGATGTTTAACTGTAGTCAGGGGGTAATAAAGTTCAGAAAAATTTCTATCAAAGAAGAAGGCCTTCAAAATAAAGATGTGGGAGATTATATTGAATGCTTTAAATTAGATATAGATTAGTCACAAATCACTGAGAGAGCTTAACAAGAAAGCAAAATCAACACCTTGAGTATGGAAGCTCCTCGTCAATACACAGCTTGCTAATGTGCGACATGATCAACATTTCAATATATTCCACCTCACTCATCCAATGATACCTAGGATGAGCTGATGCGATACGTTCCCTCTTTGGTACAGAACTCAAACAGCACTAAGTACTCCAACAAACATTATGGTATTAGAATTTTTTTAGTAACTTTTGTCACTTCTGGACTACTACCAGTTAAAATATTTGCAGTAGGACCATTTAGATTTTCTCCTGTCATATAAAAACAAACCACAAACATGGTCTGATCTAAAGTTTATTTTACCATGAGATTTCTAATAATGAAACTATTTCTTTAGCAAAAGTATATATTGTCATTTAGATGGCATCATCATCCAAAATACATTTACCCCTCAGTTCCCCTCAGCCAACTTTCTTATATTTCTATTGCTCTCCAGCTGGATGATAAAATGATTCAGACATTCTAAAGATGGAATAACTGCCTTCATTCCCTTAAGCTTGCAGGACAAGGTTCACTTGTCATAGAAATCATTGTTTCTGTGATGATTTCAACCCATACGGCATTTTACTTCTTTTTCTTTTAACTTGCAGTCAAAAAAAGTGAATCACCACATCTATGAATCACATGATCATCTGAAACTTCAGTGCCAGATCAGATTTTTATGTCTTCAGTAGAGCCTGCCTTCACAAGAAGCAAGGTATATAGGCTATGCTTCAGCAAAGCATTTGAATAAATATTTTACAAAAACCAGTCAAAAAGCCCTATTTAACATAGATGGAGTTATTCACCTTCAGGTGAATTTATTCGCAAAGGCTTTGCCTTACGGGGCCTAGTTCCTTCACCTTGATCTTCCGTGCAACAGATTTTCCAGTAGGTTTTCTAGCAGCTGGTGCTGAATTCAGATTCACAGAAAGAGCAAACATGTTCAGTACCAGAGCTGTATGTGAAAAAGGTCACTGCCACATCAATCACATTTGGTTATAGAACGGCCCACACAGATTTCTCACATCTAATGTGCACGTTTTCCTTGAACACGCACCTAAACTCTTGTGTACTGCACCCTCTAGAGGATAAAAAACAGAGCATGTCAGAGGGGAGGGGAAAAAATGGGTAATCTTATTTGGATATTAGAGAGATTATTATCTGCAGTTGAAAATCTAAATGCTGATTTAGGCAGTTAATTTTCAATGATGTATTTGCTAAACAATAGGATGGGTTCAATCCATTAGAACAGAAAACGTCAGATTGAAATATTGCTAATGAGTTGATTTCTGCTTTATGCTATGCAATAAGCAGGAGTCAGGCTGGCTGGGTGCTGAAGCAAAACTGAGCGCGCTTTCTCAGTACGTAATCAGTGTGCTGTCAATGTACCACTAATCCAAACTACACAATACTAATTAAACCTTCTCCTTACGTAGCAGGCAGGCAATAAGTATAGTTCAAATGCCACTTGCTATCTTTTTCTGTTACTCTGACAGTTTTTAAGTGCTTCGTGATTGACAGATTTCTGTAAGTATAAAACTGTGTATCAGAGGGAATAGTATGTAACGGTAGAATTTCAAAGTGAATAAAATGTTCTTAACTGCCACTAGTTTAAGGAACCAACACAATCCTGGATTTGAGTTTCTAGAATCACTTATGCAAAATAAGTTTTTGTAATAGATACAAGTAGGCTCAATTTAGAGAGATGTACACAATATTATAACACTTCAAAATGTAACTTAGACCTATACTAAAACTTCTGAAGAAGTAATTTGAATTTTAGCACTTTGTCTTACACTTCAGTACACCCTTGGCCTCTCAGTCCATTTTATTTTTCAATGTTATTACTAAGAACACAGTAAGTAGGAAAAATTACCATTGTTCTACTCACCACCAAATATTGCTCTGCAAGTTTAACTCCTAGCTAACTTGGTTTGCGTAAGGAGTGAAAAATCCTCTTAAAACTTGGCCTTTCCAAGATGATCTGCAAACTATCAGATACATAATTCAAGAAATGCATCTGATTTATTGGCAAAAAGCCTTCTCCTTTTAGTAGGATGTACATTTTATTTTAAATGAGAGCTCTTCTTTCAGCAGATGATTTGATGCCTATCCATCTCAGTTCGTAGTGTTCATTAAATCTGTTCACATGTCACTAGTCATGGAACAATAACTTTTCCTCATTGACAGTGACTTTGTGAGGAACAGTTATTTATTAAAAGTCCAACAACTTGAATAGCAGAATTGCTACGTAAACACAGTTTCTATTAAATTTGTGGAAGCACTTTTCTAAACTAATATTTTTGTCAAGTTTTGCTTTTAGTCCCGTATCTTGCAGTCTCTGCAGGAAAGCGTACACTTTGTCTCACAAGTCAATTAGAGTGAAATGTTCAGAGTTATATTTCTTTGCATAAGAACTTCTTCGTAAAAGTAGGGCACCAAATATTCATCTTCATCTTTATCGTTCACTTTTGCTACTCAAAGAGTGAAATATGTAAGTAGCAGAGCAACAAAGAGGAAAATAACTTTTATGAAAGGCGTCCTTCTGTAGAGTGATGGATAAATGGAGTGGGACAAATTTTTTTTCTGAGGCAGTTCCAATGAAGTCGGATGATTTACAGCAGGGATGAATTTGGTTCACTGTCTTCCATGCACAGATGAATTCTTTCATTGAGAGCTCCTCTTAGCAACTGCAGCCACATCTCATGGCAGCAAATTGAATCTATGATAAGCTTACTATAGAATATCATTGAAATGAAGCATTATACCTCTCCATACTAGTCTGTTATTATGTAGGTGCTTATCTGGAATCATCATGATGAGGCGGAGAGGAAAAAAAAAGATCTCATTTTTGGAAGTGGAGAAGAAATCAATGAGGTAGTGCTTTTCATTTCTATTTCTGTTAAGAGGCATCTGACCTTAGTTGCCACATCTCTAAACAGAGACTCTTAAGAGAGAAAATATTCACTATACAATGTGGAAACACCTTATTGCATAATGGTATCAGTTTGTAATAATTAAAAGAATAGTGACAATGACATTTCATTCTGAGAACATGCCTTTGACTTATTTATCAATCATTTCCTGTGGGAAAACCAAAAAGATCCCAATGACATCTTTAGAAGAGTACCATTGATCACTGAAATTTACACAGAAATAAAAAGCTAAGGCAATCACAGCCTGTCATTCTCCTCCTATCCCATTCAGGTTTGGATTTTTTTGGGTTTGTTTCTGTTTAAAGCTCTTTCTGTGTCTCTCTTGTCAGTCTTAACATGCACACTTAAAAGTTGGGATTTTCCCTCTGTCCCTATGCTATAGTCTGTCACAATGTCCTGACAATGTCTTACTGTGCTGAACAGCTTTATGACCAAGTAAGGAGTGGGATAGCCGTGGGAAATAAAGTGTCTCTGTAGTAATAAGTACTGGCATTCATAAGAGAAGTCAAATATTTAAAAATTTGAGGAATCAACAATAAAAGAATGGGGTGGGGGGGGAGCTGAAAGTCTAAGATATGAAAATAATCCAAAAATTTAAAAGGTTATTTGACCTCCTAATCAAGAGAGGAGAAAAAAGTCAACCCACAACTTCCTCTGCAGGATGACTTGGAGAAGATTTTGACTTTTTCCCATATGTTTTTTACTGACTATGGAAAGCCTGAGGAAACTGGACAGCTAATTCACATACCTGGCAACACGATTTAAACATTCCCTCTGAAATGACAAAAATTCAAAATGAGTCCATTCACCCATTTCAGCAAGTACTCATGTGCTATGGGCATACTACAGAAGCAAACAGGAAAGCATTTTTCATGCAACCCAACTACTCCGAAAAAAAATCCAACTGTCAAAAAGCAAAACCAGTTAAGATCACAATGGATCTTTCTATGTGATGATGGTTACTTGGCACACAGCTTCATTACTAAACCATATAAATATTTGCATTTGTGTATAAATATGCATGTGTATATGCAGAGATAGGAGGATTTAATTTAGCTGCCTTAATTACAGCCTTCTCCCATACACGTTTCTGGTTTATATCTTAGTAGGAAAATACCACTGTAACTTCCTTCAGCTGTGCTGGGCACTCAGCTCTAGCAGTCCTGTCATACACTCTGGTATAAAATACATGCCTACCTGTGATATCTAGCTTATAAAAATGGGCTGTGGAGGTCTAGGATGCCCTCATACATTCTTTTCAGCAAAGCAGGAAAGGAACAGGGTAAGCAGTTCTTAGATTTAAGTATCTTAAGACCCAAAGGGTGCATAGATCATCTTTGCAAAATGTAGGATGACTGAATAAAGGAGGATGTTACCCCTCTAAAGAGCAGTATGATAATTCCAGAATTTGCTCATGTATGAAGCTTTGCCAGGGTCATGTCTGTCAAGTCTCCATTTAGCAGCTTGGGTAGGTAAGCATTTGTCTGCTTTCAGAGCACAATATATGACTGATCATTTTGTTGCAGAAAAACAACATTTTGAAATAAAAAGGAAAACAAAAACTCTCTCATATTACCTAGGATTTTGCTGAAACTTGGCCCTGTTAAAAAATAAACTCTTTGTAGAAACACCACCATTACTTTTACATTTCTGAGTTTTGGCATATCCGTCACAACAAAGTGGAAACGATGTTCAGATATTTCCAGATACGGTTTAGCATGGTAGATGTAAGGGAAATGATAAGACAACTCTAATTTTTTTCTTCCTTTCCTTTCTCCCCACACTAAAGTTTGGTCATTGAGGTTTCACATTAATGTAATGCTTTCCATTTTATAGGAAAAGGATTTAAACCAATGATTCTCAAATTACAATCATTG
>VYZM01015417.1:83902-106958 GCA_013398915.1 Dromas ardeola
CAATGTCTTCTATCACTGTAAATGTAGCTAGTCAGTGCAGCTGCACAATTTGCAACACATGAAGATCTGTCTCAGCATTTTCAAAGATATGGATGAAAAGGAAGGTTAAGAATACATTGACAAACAAAATTTCAGTGTACAAATTGCATCAATTTTAGACTACTTCTCCGGTCCCCTCCGTGTCCCCATTTCAGCATAGCTGTATTCTAATCTTATATTGTTATTGATTATATTACTTTTTTCTTTTCTTTCCCCTAGACGGTTTTAAAATACACACATCTTGATGGTTGAGATGCTTAGTTTGGAAATTGGTGCAGGAGGCTCTTAGGCCCTCTCCAATTATAACTTGTGAAACAGACTCTCTGGAGATTTTCAATAAAATGTTCTTTCATTATCACTCAAATTACATCTTCACGTTATTGACAATAAACCTGAAGAGGGTGAGTTTCTGCTCTAAGTCAGCTTTCACCATCAGGAGTAAGGATTTCAAGAAAACGTCCATTAAAAAAAAATATACTGCAGAAACTGTAGAATTCTATTTCTGCAGAATGCTATTGAGTAAATGGTTATTCTATTGCACAGATAACTGTTATAATATCAGGAAAAAATAGCCTTATTTACCATGAAACGGCGTTCACAAACTGAAATGATAAGCTTGTAGTAGTAATGATAGGTTATTAGCTAAACATTAATCTACAAATTCATTTACGGAATAAAAGAAAAAAAAAGAGCCAGATTTTGAGCTGGATTTCAGCAGGTATTTCTAGCTGCTGTGATGGATGAGTATTCATGATTTTGCATTACTCCAGTGATAATATTCTGTTCAGTCTGGGCACTCAGGGAAAGAGACACAGAGAGACACATACATTTAAGTGGGTTTCTAGAATGAACTTCTGATTTTCGCTATGTACTTCCAAACTCTGCAGAATCCTTTTAGGATGTGGTTTTCAAGCTTCCACAATCTGCTCATTTTCACCCTGACTCAGAGTAATATGAATTTGTGCAATTAAAAATGAACACCTTAGCTGAAATTTAGGGGCTTTTTTAGTTCTCACTTGACATTTAAATAAAAACATTTAACACACAAAGGGAAATTTAGTAAATAGCTTTTGCAAACAAAAAAAGAAGAAAGAAAATTAATACAAAAATATTTTTTTTATTTATGTAGAGAAAAATTAGTCTCATATATTGAAATCAAATTTTGCCAAATTTTTTATAAGCAATCTCAAACTCCAAAGATTTCATCTGACTCAAAGCGGAAACAGGAAAATAGATTTTTTTTTTTTTTATTCAACTTAAAATTATTTTTTTTCTTTCAGTTTTTGCTCTTCAGTCACCACATTAGAAATCCATGATTCACATAACTCACACTGTAGTGTCATATCTTTAAACAAGTTAATTCCGCCTTGCTGGAGATGCTGCAACAATACAAGTTGGAGAAGAACTGGTCTTGAATTCAACATATAATTATTCATTACTCACTATTATATAAAATAGCCCTGATCTGTATTTTCCATCTAAATAAAATACTTTCTTTTTATTAAAGTGAGAATTACAAAGAAATTGCTATGTTACAGGCCTGATCATGCCTACTACCTAGTATTTCCTACCAGAAAATGTGGAGGCTGTAAGGGTTCCTCTCCGCACTCCCAGGGAAGCCCCCACATTATCTTTCAGCGTTATTGTTGTCACTTATCAGACACATGTAGCAATGCCTGGTGGCAAGCGAAATCACCTAGTCTAAATCTAGCCCAGCTTCCTGGCCCCTTTAGCTCCATCACTTCTATTTTGTTCTGATTAATCATCCTTTCTGTAAATGGCGATTTGAACAACAGCTGACAGAGTTGTGTCACTTTGCAAGATGGCCAGCACCAAGGAAGTTTCTTGTATGTGTGAGCAACTGACAAGGATCATCTGCCTCCAGCTATGGCCCCTTTAAAAAGGTGCATACTTCACGGTTCTGTTGTTGCTGTTTCATCTGGCCTTTTACACATGGTAAGGAACAGCTGCTGCAGAAGAAGGGATAAGACAGAAGAAATAGATAATATTAAGCAGCTCCCAGAGAATAACTGAGAATGTCCAAGAACGTATTTCTTCAAAAAGATGGTACAATATAAAACATGACTAGCTTACCATATATGACAATTATAACAGATATAAATCCCACAATTTATGCTTAAGACTCTCAGTGATTTCAGCAGACACTTTGCATGAGCAAAGAAGATAATGCTGCCCGGGAAACTTTTGTGACATCCAAGATTCTGGTGCCTGGCAACTGGTGGCCTGTTGTGCTCTCAATGGTCCCTTGTGGAATTCTCATTTCTACTTGGTTGGTGAAAAGCTGTCTAGCTCTAAACTCACCTGGTCATCTTTGTGTTTTTATTTTGGCTAACAAGTCTTCCTCACAATTGTATATAAAGGATAATGAAGAATGTTCTCTGGTTTTACTGTGAATCTCACAGTGTTTTTTTATACTATTCAGGAATATTCATGAGTTTGTAGTTTGCAATTAGCAAAAGTCTTGGATTTTCTTTTAAGTGTTTTTCCATTTGTAAAAATGAGTTGGATAGACCCTAAAAGCTCAGGTGTCAGAAAGAAAATTAAAAAGCAACAAAATCCATTTTAAGAATAATTTGAGCTTTCAGAGCAGTCTCATTAGGCTATACTGCTCAAGTCCTGATTTCCAAATTCTTGAGACTGGAAACTTGAGATTAGAAAGCTGCAACTTCTTTTTACCCTCAGGCCCAGTAATAAGCTGGGCACAAGCTGACTGTCATTTATGTTAGTTCAAAAAGCACAGATGTATCCCAGGTTCTTCTTAATTTCCTGTGGTTTACCTGCATTCAATTGGCTGGAATATTTTATTAAAGATGCACAACTCTCTTAAAGATGCACCTCCCTATTCTCCTAGCTAGCTTTTCTCTAACCATATTTTGTGGTATTATTAACCTGATTTACAGTGACTTATACTCTCTTTTACTTTTGTCACTCACGATGGCACATGGATCCCTAAATTTAAAAGAGAGACAGAGAGAGGGAGGGAGGGAGATTTTGTGTTAACAAGGAGGTAGGTGTTTACTTCTTATTATGAAAAATTGCCTTCTCTCCCCAACACTATTTGGCCAGTCTGACTGTTCAGAGTTCAAATCCTAGCCCTCCACTCTGATAGAAAAGAGGCTGTAGAGGATGTACCGTACTGAACCCCCCCAGACTGGTCAAGACAGGGTTTAACACGATAAACTCCAGAAAATTCATAGCCTAAATAGGGGATAGGACAATATATTTAACCTTCTCTAAACACATGATGATGAAGTAGCAAGAGGAGAAGTAATATTGGGTGAGATCTCTCATCTCATGAACATATATACTGAAAAGATGGAAGTGGCTTCAGGTAACGGCTGGCCACATTTGCACAGGCCAATGAGGGCTAAGAGGCTTCTCAACATGGGATAACATCTGACGCCAGAAGGCAGACCATTCATAGGAAGCTAAAATCACTTTCTGTTCTATAAAATTAGTCAACGAATAGGCTAGAGGAAGTAACACTCATCAGTAGGAAGAAGAGGTGAAAAGCTGTTGGGATGATTCGGAGACAAAGAAGAATCTAAGAGAGGAAGCAATCCTCAGGGGAAACAGTAACTTTGTCTGCTCCTTCGCAATGCTGCTTGTCATGTACGATTTTTGATTATTGATTATTAAACACTGGTCGATTCAATGATTTCATCTCCGCTCTTTGAAAAATGTGTGTGAATCAGGCCGTCAGGTTTGCAAGAGCAGTTATCCATCTGACTGAGGAAACCAGGGATTGGGAAGCTCCCGGTGAATACATTGAAGCATAACCTTGGCTTTCATTGGCTTTTCTTAAAGGAGAATGATTGGAGTGTCTCAGCAGGTTATGATGTCTGTGTCCAAGGGACCAAGCACTCACAAAGTGGCTATAAATTGCTTTTTGGATTGGCCTAAAGAATCTGGTTTTGCTATCATCTTCTTTACACAGAACAATTCTCAGCTGTGCCTGAAGCCAAAATGATCAGTCCTTAGGGTATGGTCTTTAACTCTCCCCTCTTATTCCAAAATAATTCCTAACATAAAATCAGCATACACTTGCTAAAATCTAAGGTGTATGCAAGTGAAAAATTGATAATCAATTTACTTCTCTTTAAAACACTTTACTGGGGAAAAGTAAATGAGATGAAGGAGGATAACAATGGAGCAGCAAGATAATCAGCTTGAGACGCCTCTTTTTGTTGACATAATGGGATAATGTTGTAATTACGCTAGTTCAAACACATGATACCTGAGTAGTGGAAGCATAATCTGACCTCTCAGGTTGAGCTACACAAATGTTACTTGACCCTTCCTCCCATGCGTTTCTATGCCGCTGGATATAAGCTAAAAAGAACCAAGGAGAAAAAGAGTTGTGCTGTGACAGTTTCTTAATCAGATGTCGTTCCACACAGAAACCAGTTTGGGAAAGACATGCAATTGATAAAATAACTAGATTTTCAGCATGTTATCCACTAGGGATTTAGAATTGCATGTTAAAAGCACTCTGAGCTGATGAACTTATCACAGTTTGCTGGTTAGCACCTTAATTAACTGGGTATTAAAAATCATTTTACTAAAGTTAGGGGGGAAAAAACTGTAAACCAGACTGCTTCATGTGCAGGAGGCAAATAAGGCTTCCGAGGTAACTGAGAATGCAGTCACAGAATCAAAAACATTTATTGAATGTGATTCACAAAGTATTTAAAGAACACATCAAAAGTAGGTAAAGTATGGGTCTAATATTATTTAATTGGATTCTGCTAAATGCACCAGTTGCAACATGCCTTTTTATAATGCTGTAAAATATTTCAATCTATTTTAAGAGCTTTATTAATAAAGCACCTACATGAATTCAATTGGAAAATACTGAAATATTCAGGGTTATAATGTATGGTTCCTAGAAACTGTAATTTTTAAAGGCTTTGCATAAATTGAATTGAACAGGGAGGTTATTGCACTACTATGACTGTGACTAAGCAAAGTACTTTTATTTCATGTCTAGATTTAAGTGCGGTTTGAATTTCATGCTTAATTTTAAGCACATATTAAATACTTTGATATACATATAAATGCAATTATGTTATTGTTCAGCTCATTTTTATATAATCTACTTGTTTTGTAACCTTGTGTATTAGTAGACGCAAGCATTTATTTAGACTAACTCTGGATAGGCTAGATTGCCTGCGTGAGTCTAGAAATAACACACAGATTTGCTAAGCCAATCAGAAAGAAACTGATCAATAATGATATATTGATCAATTTTCATTCTGCTGCAACAACATCAGATTGAATGATTATATCTACGTCAGCCATTTAGTATAACAGAAACAAAGTAGTAGTAAAAGGGCATCATTACAGAATCAATTTCTTCCTACTTTGAGGCTAGTTTTCTCAGAAAATGCTGCACTTTCCTAAAGCAAATTTCAAGATCAACATTCCAGGCTGTTCCACACAAAGTTGAAGTTTTAACAGTATTAAAATAGAGCTTCCTAAAGGTCTCCCTTAAAATACATTTTTCATACACATAAGGAACAGAAATAAATTCTCTTACCTTTCAAACAGAGGATGTAAAGTAGTGATATACAAAACCATTCTTCAATTGAGGATGCTACTATTTTTCATCCCTTTCTCACTTCCTGTTTCAGGCCTTTTTAAGCTGACATTACACTTTCCTGATACCCAGAGAACTAAGCAAAGATTAACATTTTAGAAAAAGAACTTCTTAATGGATTTTAATTTTTTGTAGTGCATCATAAATCGTACTAACTAAAAACCACTGGTGGATATGCTAGGATTTACTACTTACTCTTCAGTATGATTCTATATTAGGAAATTAGTGACCAGAATTATTAGGCTAATATAGGCACTACTGTTTGCTTCATTGTTGCCACATTTTTGTGTTTCCTTTCCTCTCCTCTGTTTTTTTCCTCTGTATGTGTCAAAAGCATCCACACTGCCAACAAGGAAAACATTCACTTGTCAAAGTCAGAGGCTACAAGGAAGGTAGTGACTCTCCAGACCGATAGTTAGCAGCACAGTCATTAAGAGGTCAGCGGGCAAGTGGATAACTAATTATGCTTTTTTAAATTCAGACTATAATTTTCAAATTATATTCTTCAATTTGAGAATATTCCTAGTCTGTTGTTTATCTACCTAATTCAATCTTTCTCAGCCATTTTTATGGCACAGTTACTCCATTAACAAAAAAACTCTAACACAGCTGAGAAATGTTAGATGTGGAGAATAAATTTCAGAGATACAAAGCTGAGGTGTCTAGTCAAGAGTGTTCCTGGAGAATGACCTATTTTCCTTTCTCCTCTTTCTTTGCTGTGCCCCTATATGAACAATATCTTAGTTCAATTTTCTCAAAAAATCAGAGAAGGCTCAATGAAGAGCAGACTCCAGCAACTGAAATGCTAGAGTCATGAAGGCAGCAACTAGTTTACAAATAAAATATAATTAATAGTTAAGGGACTTAACTGGGATTAAGCAGAATACAGTCACAAAACTTCCCTAATTTTCTCAAGATATTAAACATATCACAGACAGTAGATTGTTATTCGATGACAGCTTATAGTTAAGATGCTTTATACTGCCTGGTAAAATGGATTTTTTTTACTTCTGTGTACAAACCAATATCGAACTGCAATAAGTATCTCTCCTTGCATTTCAGAAGTGCGCCCCAGGAAAGAGAGCAAGATATTTTACAGCCAAAAATGTTTTTGCAAAGAAAGAACAAAAATCTAGAAAACCGTGCAGTACATGCAGTGCTCTTTTGCCATAGTGTACATTTATGTCCTGATCCCAGCCTGTGCTACCCCAGACAGCAATATTTTGTGGATTTACTTTTGCAAAAATAAACATGTTATCATGCTTGTTCTCCAATTTAATGTTTTTCACTTTTGCCCCAATTTTAGAATTTATTGTGAGTTGGCTGACTTCACTGCAGTCTGTCTGAATGAAGAAATCCAGCCATACACAGAGCATCACAGAACTGGAGCTTAACGGGGCATGGCATAACACACTGTAAAATAAATGTGAAAGTCAACGTCTAGGCATCAGAACAATTGCTTTTCATGTATATGGACTAGAATTCAGATATACCTGCTGAATTCTAGTAGAGGTGCTTTGTTTTTTTTTTTTCCATACACCTCTGCTGTCCTAAACAAACCTAACAGTTTGGTTTTCAGGGACATTATACGTGTTCGATTTCTTTGGCAGCATGTGCAGAACACAATGAACTACTGAGCAAAAAATACAGATACCACTTGCGAATCATATACATTCTTATTACAAATTAATTTTGCTATTCTTTTTTTCTAAAAAATGGCTTGAATCTGTATTCTGCTAAAGGTTTTGTAGAAACAAGTGTTTTTATTCAATGCTAGCTTTTACTAATGCCCCTGAACACTCCTCTCTCTTCCTTTTTTTATTTCAGTCTGTACCTTTTCCTATGACAAAAAGCAATACCTTCCTCTTTATATTTGTGATGGTTTTTTTGTCCTTTTTTTACAGTGTACATTTTCCCTAAATGTTTGCAATTTTTTGTGGCTTCTGTCAGGTGGTGGGCAAGGTGTTCTGTGGACTCTTTGGACAAAACATCACTTCTGCTGTTGGTTTTGATTGTTGGGGTTGGCCTTAAGTGTTTCTCTCAACCCTGTTGCATATGATCATAAGACTGCAACAAATTATAGCATTTTTACTCTCAGCAAGGCAACTTTAATGCCAACACACCCTTGTCCAAGTTGTAATGGAAGCAATAATCAAGCACATTCTTCCCATTGTTCTTCACACATCATCTTCGCACATCTTAAGCATGGGAGATTAGCAAACACTGCCTTCTGGTACTTTTCTTCTGAGATGAGCAAATAAAAGTCCCTGCTGTTGTCACTTCATCACATCCTCCCATGATAGATCAATACTTCTCTGCCAGCCTGTCAGGGGAGGACAGCAGCAATCTGGATTTAGATTATAGGGCTCTCAGGAGAGAGGTGTTTCAATAAAACAAAACAGAACTGTATACAACTGCTGGTCCTGACAACTGTTATTTAAAAATACCAAACTCCTTCACGACTTAAGACCCTAACAATAAGGAATTAATAAAAATCTTTTAATGGAGGTAGGTCACAGATTCTGTTCACAAATGCGTCATGCTTCCAGAAAACTATGGTCTACACGTGCAACATTTGCATTTTTTCCCAAGTGTCAAATTGAAATCAAGATCATGCCCTGTTTGCAAGGCATGTAGTGATAAGACGAGGGGCAATGGTTTTAAACTAGAGCAGGGGAGGTTTAGATCAGACATTAGGAAGAAGTTCTTTACAAGGAGGGTGGTGAGGCACTGGAACAGGTTGCCCAGAGGGGTGGTGGAGGCCCCATCCCTGGAGACATTCAAGGCCAGGCTTGATGAGGCTCTGAGCAACCTGATCTAGTTAAAGATGTCCCTGCTTACTGCAGGGGGGTTGGACTAGATGACCTTTAAAGGTCCCTTCCAACCCAACATATTCTATGATTCCATGATTCTACGATTCTACGATTCTATGATTCTATGATCAGCTACAAAAATTGCCTGGAATTTACATCAGATTCTACCTCCCTGCTCAGCTGCAAATTATGAGAGTTTGGGCATGTAACATGAAAGAGTAACACTTTGCCATTTCCCCCAAGTGACAAAGGTACTTTTAAACTGCTTCTGCAGTTTAGATAGCCTTCTGCACTCACAAAAGTATTCAGAAGTACCCAGTGCTTTTGTGGACTGTGGGCAGCAGGAAATTCATCAAGAGTAAATTACAGAAACAAAAGATATCTAGAAAGCATAATCTACCAATAGATTTAATGTCAGCCAAAAATTAGCACAGGGCATCCACTAAGGTGGATGAAACTCTGCGTCCTAACCCAGACTCTTAGCCCTCCGCAGACAGTGTTACAACAGGGTGGTCTTGGAAGTGAAACCTTCTTAAATCACAGTTTGAAGATGTGCAGATTACATATCTTTGTCTGCAGCCCCTATCTATATAATAAAGTTGAAATAAAATAAAATAAAATAAAATAAAATAAAATAAAATAAAATAAAATAAAATAAAATAAAATAAAGTAAAATAAAATAAAATAAAGTGTTTTCAAACACAAATGGTTACTTTGATTCCTGATGCAGCTCCTCAATTTCTATAACTAAGGGTCCAGCCACAAGTTTTTAGAACCTACCAGTAGCAAAGAGTGATAAATATTTGTGGACAATCCCCTGCCAAAAATATGTAGTTCCTCCTGTGACAGAGTAAAACTTTACAAGTCACGAAATACTCCAGGAAAAAGAAAATTACTTAAATTTAATCTACTTGTAGCTGCAATTGATTCTTCATCTCAGGACAATGGAAATGAAACATCAGAATTTTCATTAACGATATGTTGTTCACTGCTCTTATGCTCTTTAGGGTCTGTGAGGTGTCACACGTAACAAAAGTTCACAGTTTCAGATTTTTTATTGTTGTATTTCATAGCTGCATTTGTTAGTGTAAAAACTCATTAAAATTCCCTGCACATGTCATAGACAGCATGCACACAGTGTAAAAAGAATAAATAAATCTATGAGAATTTCTTAAGACCGGAAAAAGGAAAACGCTGTTTCTGTAGTTGTAGAAAATTTGTAAGTATCTCATATACAAATGTTTTCTATATTACTTAAAAAAACCCCTCACAAAGCCATAAAGAGTAGTGCTCATATTTGCTGGTAAGTCAATCTTTCTTTCAGACATCAAGAGATGACCTCTTAAGACCCAAAGATTTATCAAGTCAGCAGTTTATTCCCTTAGGCCACCATCTTCAGCCTCTTCCTCTTCCAGTCACGTCTGTTGAAGGACTTTGCAAACCCCCATGAGGAAATGGACTAATCTACTTCTTTCTAAAGGACAGGAATGATGCCTATACTGACTGCGCTCTATGGGATGAGAAAGCTAATAAAGGGAAGGAGACTACATCTATTTGTGAAAGATTCAGTGTGATGTTTGTATTACAAGAGACAGAGTTAAAGTGCTGTAGCTGTCAATCAGAAAAGGGGTATTGTTGCTCAGCATCAGCAACCACTACTGAGACATTTTCAAGGAAATTCATTCATTTTTTTACTTTATAAGCATAAAACATCCCTGTATTGCTAGAAAAGTCAAAGGGCTATTTGCATTTAAATATATAGGCTTTAATCTTTCTCCACTCTTCTCTCCCCTATATCAGTTCATCAATAGGTACATACACATGACAATTTAAAGAAGTGAGAAAATTAAATTGAAACCCACAATTTTTTTTAGAAATAATTCTTATTTGCATCATATAATTTCCCATACGCTTTCTTTTTTGCAGTCTGCTTAGAAAAATTCACCTATTCATTTCACATTGTTGTTTGTAAATATTGCCACTGTAAGAAGGAAATGGCAATACAGGCACTGCAGTACCTTTGTCAATATATATACAAAATAGTTTCCTACATACTCAGGTAACCTGGCTAGGGAATTATATGAAAAGAAACAAAAGACTCTGTATCTTTTAGTCAGTCATTAATTTCCAATAAATAAATCCAAACAAACTTTCTACTTATTAAATGAGTGTAAAAAATTCTGTGTTACTCTTTTCAGGCAATTGCGTAAGTTGGTCTGTTTGGTGATCTCCCTGACTTCGTGCACATGTCTCTCTCTTATTAGCACTGACTTCCTGTATTTTTCCATCTGCCTTTTATTTAAATACAAAACAAAATTTAACTTTATCCCCTTTTCTTCCTATCCCTCCAATGTGAGATTTTTCTTTTTGGTCATGGCAGACAGCATCTAATTTTCAGGTTCAGAAGTGCCCCATTATCTACTCTGCTGGCTGCTACTGTGCTGAAAAAGTGTTACCATGGGGAAGGATAGAGATCAACCTGCAGGGCTCTGATAAGCAATTCTTTATGTTTATTTTTGAAAATTCTATGTACCAAGTCAGTTTAGGAATCTGACATGTGAAAACAGACAAATCAAACCAATTGGAATTAAAAAAAAGGTGATTCTTGTTGCACCCAGCTCAGATTAATAAATAGCAAATATTGAAACAAAAAAACCCATCATAATAATAATGATAAAAAATATGCCTCATTCTCTGTTTTCAAGTTAAGAATGAAGATATGACTGTGTAAGATAGATAGTTTAAGTTGAAGAGTTCTGGGATGTGCTGGGGGGAAGCTGGAGGGAGACCAGGTGGAGAACCTGAATGCATCAATTGAAATAAAGCAGCAATGATAGGCAAACACAACATGGATAACGTGTGGCAAGAGAATCATGTTTTAATGGTGCAGCAATATTTTAGCAACTGTATTATTTTTCAGAAATCATAATGGGATAAACTAGCAATGGTGCAATGTGAATATCCACATTTTCTTTCAGTTCTGGGATCATCTACCCTTTACAGTCACAGATTGCCTGTAGAGATACTTGGCAAACTGCGTGGCGGGAAGCAACCGCTCCTGAAGCTTTCCACAGACCCAGGACATTTTGAAAGTTTTGGTGCATCCCATCAGTCAGCAGCCGCTTCATGGACTGCAGTCGCCTTTGGCACTCCCACAGCAGTGCCAAAAAGTACCAAGGCTATCTGTTTGAGGGCCTTCACGAGCAGTGGAAGCGCCTTAAAAACAACTGGCTGAACTCGTCTGCTTTCTCGAACAGCCTTGCTGTGAAATGCTCAGGTTCCTGCTTCACTGAAATTTCAGCCCAGCCTAGAGAAAACATTCATGACATTCTACAACTGCTTTGTCAATTAAAGACAAGCAGATGAAATCAGAATGGTCGAATGAAGTCTTACCAGACTGCTAAAAGGAGTGTTGCAGCTTAATATGAAGAAGTAAAAATATCCTAGCAATATGAAAAGCATTCAGTCAGGCTATGTTCCCATTTCCCTGCTGAAGTCCTAGACGTAGCAGAAGATGCTTATAAATACACAACATGCATATTAAAATCATACAAACCATCTGTAGGTGCCCAATTTTTATTAATTTGCTGGATACATAGAAAATTTGGAAATCTGACAGAAGTGCTTGGGTCAGTCAAGTTAAAATTGAGGATCCATTCACAAACATCAAGAACAGAATTACTTGATGATAGGAATATGATATTTATTTCAAATGTTGCTTTGTCTTTTTTATGTTTGAAAGAAAATTAGCGTATAAGAAGTTCGTTAAGTCATAAATTCTGATCGTATTTGCTGTCTCAGGCACCAGTAACAAAATGTGTATTTTAGCTTAACCATCTGCCCGAAACATCTGTTACCTGTTGTTATATTTTGAACCTTGAAATCTGCTCCTTTTCAATAGGTCCCCATGACGTGTTTTACAGTCTGCAAGTGGCACAAAAGTATATAGCAGCTGTTACTTAGTATTGGACTGCATGACTTCCCGTTGTCCAAGGCAGCAAATCTTTTTTTAATTCATCACAGAACATAAGGATGCTTCCATAATCCAGCCTTTAACACAACTAAACCATGTAAAGAGACAGTCATGGCTTACAAATGCCTTACAAAAATCCATTTTTCTGTGTTTTGTTCCATGAGAACAGCAGTCAATAAAAGACCTGTCTCTGCAATCCTCCCACTAAATAATTCTCAAACCCATTTCTGCATATCCGCTATTGACTGTAATGAAATTGGCTGGATTAACACTTTGAATGCATTTTTGCCTGCATCTCCTATGTAAGAACTGTGTTTACTGTGGTTTACTCTGTTCTATATTCTCAGCAGAAGGTACAATGAGAGGCTGACATAATAATTTATAAAATTCTGCCATCGTGTGCTGATTTTGCAACTGAAATGTATATTCGGTTAAGGAAATCCCTATGTTTAATTAGGAAATCCAGAAAAAATATTTCAAGTCTTACATTGGCGCAAAAGGGCTAAACAAACACTCTTGCAGTCACTTTCTGTGCCTTTTCAAAGGACTGGTAACTACCAACTGAGAGGTGAGAGGAAACAGCCTCCTAAACTGCATCTTAGCTGTAACTTCTTCCCATGTTCTGGTGTATTTATGTTAAAATAACTCATTTCTACTCTATATCTCCCTACCCTACCTACTAAAATGAAGTATTGCTTTAATGGTGACAGGGAAACAGTTGAGAACATTACAAACCACCTTCAGCATCCCATAAATGTACTGGAAACATAAAAAACTGTGCTGGAAGCCAGATCCCAAATCATGTCTGGGAGAAGGGAAAGATCTGTCCTCACCAACCAGTGTCCTCTGAGGCATCCTTCTGTTGCCCTGAAGTCCCACAAAGGTCTTGCTCTTGCCCTGAAGCCACACCGAGGTCTCATTCCCTCAATCAACTTCATCACGCCTGCTAAAAACGGAAACGTTAAACCCATCTAAATAGCATGTTGCTCTGCAGAGAGTTTTGCCATCGACTTCAGCATAAGAGTTCTGTTTTCAGCAGGCTGAAGAAAAATAATATGCGAAATAAAGGTACAATATCCTCTGCTTCATTTGCATTACACTTCTCTAAACACTTGACTTAAGGACTGAGTCTGGAAGTGATTTTGTTTAGTACAAAGAAACACGTATTACACGCTTATGAAAAGAAGATGACAAAAGATGACAAAAGATGACAAAAGATGAAAAAAAGCATGGCAATCCCTCTGAATGCTAGCAATTGCTTTCAGTCTCTTTTCTCTTTCTAAATTGTTCATATAATTTAGAATGAAAATTAGTTCTGACTCTTTTAATGTGAATATGTAGACATTCAAAGGCGCATAAGCCACTGATGAATTGTCGGCATCTCAGATGTTAAATTCTTGCTGTCAGTTTCTTAACAGCTTTCTACACTGTTTTTCAGCTAAAACTGGCCAAGATAATGTGTCTAATATGTCTATCACTAAGCTAAGCTAAGCTGATTTAGCACCAGACTTGAAATTTGTTGCGGCTGTACTTCCTTCATCCATCTAAACTGTTGTCTGACCAAGTGACTATTCCTCTCCTACTCTATTCTGGTGTGAAATTAAATAAATATGTTAGCCTGCCATCTTAGGCAGGAGGTGAAAAGCACTGAAAAACTGCAAAACAGTGGCAATATCGAAGTGTTACTGCCTCTGATGTAAGACTGGTCACCGCTGACTTCTAATGCTGAGTTGGACTGAGTAGCTTAAACTACCAGTAGTTTGCACAGAAGAGCTCAGGGGAGGATGACTTCCACCACCAGGAATCAGGCACTGACAGGAGGTAGCTGAGAGGATGATTTCTGCAGCCAAGAACTCTGTGGAGAACTGCACAGGGTTTCGACTAATGTGTTTAAAGTGTCTCTGGGTGTAAACGGAGAGTCATCATACAACCAGACACTAGTGCCACTTGCATGTGATGGTTAACCTGCCTAAGACAGGACTAATAATTAAGATACTTTCTGAATTCTGGTTTTTGTGGGTTTTTTTGTTGTTTGGTTTGGTTTTTTCTTCCCCCTGTGGGCTTTTGAAAATTAATTTTACTGCTGTAAATGCAGCGTCTTGTTCCAAATCCTAGCCACTGCTTCAACCTGCTTTGCTTCCGCATCTTCCATACACCCCCATTTTCACCTTGCAGTTTCCTCTTTTTCAGTTGCTTTGAGGCCTTAGCTTGTTCCTGTGTGTTCTGGGTATTACTGATATTTTTTGTCACGGTCTTCCTCACCAATGAAAACATAAGTGCCGATGTAGTTACATTTTGCAACTTGATAAGTGGAAAGTGTCTTTTTTTCCATGTTTAAATCTGCATTGGAAGTGTGATTCTCAGCCATTGCTCCTTCCTGACTCCAAACTCATAAAAAATGAAAGGTTCCAGAAAGACTCTAAATTTGCATATCTGGGAAAGACAATTCCAGCTCTGTTGTTAGCCAATTTAAAGCTTCATAATAAGCAAATCAAAAGTCTGAGTTCTTGTGTTGAGCCGATAACCCTCAGTAGATGCATTCCTTATAAATATGCAGCAGTGTTGCAAAAATTTGCTGTCTTTCAGATGCAGCTTATTAGACAAATGTCTCAACAGATCAGCATGAAGATAAAGGAAAGCTAATTTATATATATTCTTCTTTAATTAGCATTTTTACTTGCTTTTGTGATTTTTTTCCACTTCTTTCTTTTTTTTTCTTTTTTTTTTTTTTCCCTCCATTAGACATCGGATTATTCTGGAACTCTGTATTTTGGAGAGTTATTCCCTATTCTGCTAGCCTGCCTTCCATATTCTCCAGTATTTTCATTTATAGATGCACTGCTCCACCTGATTTTTGTTACTCATGTTTTTAAGTAGTGATTCATGGGAAACCTTGTATATAAGGAGAAAACTACTAAATATTTGACAAAATAATATAAAGGGGTACAACCAGAAAGTAGCCCCAGTCTCCTAAATAGCCAGTTATCTTTTATTTGTTGGTAGACCGTCTCCATCAAAATCTGACTAAGAAATGAAGTAACCTTGCTGTCTTGGTTGAGAGCAAGGATTTAAGACAAGCGGTTCAGTTTCAGGTGGAACACGCCAGCAGCACTTGTATCATTAGAAACACCCAAGAGAAGGTTTAGGAAGCAATTTCCTCCTATTATTTACTTTCTTTTAAGTGAGATGAATGTCTGATTCTAAAAATGTGGATTGACTTAGCATAAGTGAATACACCAACATAACACACACTCACAACGTTGGCAAGCGTATTTTGAAAGAGCTACGGTTAAAGAGCTAAATCACTTTACTGCATAGATGCTATCTTACACAAAGGAAAAAAATCAGGTGATTTTTAACAGCTTCTAAGTGATTTAGGATCTAATATGCCATTGTATTTCAGTAGGATTTGCATTATTTGTGGATACACATTTGCAGGCATTCCGGGCCCCAGCACCCAAGGAAATCAAGAGATCACTTGAAGTTTTGAAAAATACATGATTTGAAACACGTTAAGTAGGTGCATATAACTAATTCTAGATTTGTTTATTTTTAATTAATGTGTACGTGCACGTTTTCCACAGAAAAAATGAAGGACATGAGAACTTAATAACTAAAATAGCTCTTTTCATGCAAACTACTACAGTAATGCCAATTAATCGACAAAACTCAAGTACAGCCAGAATTCCTGAAAAACCTTTGTTCTAAAAGTTCAGGGGATGTTGTTCAGTTGTTTGTTACCTGAAATTGGATTGTACTGCTTTGGGAAAGTAATTTAACAACATCTAAATCTATGAATAGTGGAGTTAAAATTATTCTGAATGTGGTACTAATTCTTGTTTACAAGAATGCCTTTCTAAGAACAAAAGTATTACTGTCATACCAGTGTGTGCTAATTTCAGCATTCCTACCACAGGACCTTAGTCTGACTAAAATTACTTTTTTTTTTATGAAAGTTTTTTCTTTAAATTGTAGAGAGAAAGAACAATTCTTCTATATCCAATCTTTCATTCTTATTCAGATGGCTGATTGATTTTTTTTTCTGAAAACTAACAACTTTTACTATTTAATAAAAACATCCAAAAAATCTGAGGTCTTTAGGCATTTCTTAACATTTGCATTGGTTAACTGATAAACCATTAAGCTTTTCTTCAGGGTTCCAAAAATGCCAATAAGGGTGTCCAAAAGGAGTACTGCTGAAATGGGATACAACTGGCATTCTGGTCTGAGACAGTTTTCCTTGGGGGCCTTTTCATTGCTTTAACACTAATCTGTGACAAAAAGGCCTTGTCAAGTTCTTATTGCATTTAAGAAGCTTTTGGTGAGATGTGTATTGATTTGGAATAAGGCAACTGACAACATTGCAATAAATTTTTACTACTTAGTACTGATCAATATGGATTTTTTCAACCTTTCTCAAGAAAATTGCTTTTTATTGCTTCAGATATGGCCAAGCTGCTCCTAAGTTAATTATATCACATGCAACAAGTCATGCACTTTATCTAGTTCTTGTCCCTGACATGAAACAATTTTTAACAGTCTAGAAAAATGTTTGTGGCTACAACTAAAAAACCTGAAAACCTGCTGCCCTAAGAGGACTATGTTAGTAGCAGTCTCTCTCATTAACTGCACCATGAGTTCCAGGTAAAATGCTGTGGCTCTATCAGAAACTTCTACCACTACAAAACCAATCCAGACTCTCCGAGGATTTTCCTAACCTTGTTATCAGCTTTGCGGCAATTTAAGTGTGGTTTTGTTTACTCAAGTTAGGATACGGCATCAGAGTTTACTCTGCACTGTAACTACAGCTGCTAGGTACCCAGCTGTCAGTAAGAATAGAATACATCTGTGCTCTTTGGCAGGCAGTGATGTGGAGATCTCTGCCCAAATAGATATCTGAACCACATGTAGCAGTGAAGCACAGGCTGTCTCTATGGGAGTGTGCATGTAGTGTGGAGCTAGGAGCGACGGATGACCCAGACAGAGGGAAAACTTCTGTGTTGTGGACCTAATACCTATACTATCCATGCTTCAGGGGCTTTACTTTGGACTGGCTCTGGTCTGGTCCTGTAGACTTGACACTCATTCAGGGATGGCAACCACTTGTAGTGCAGCTTTCATCATATAGGACAAATGTGTATACTCACCAAAGTATCGATGCAACCCAAAGCACAGACATTTGGTAGGAGCATGAGATACCTTCCAAAAATACACTCTTGATGCATACAAAAATGCTGCTGGCAGACATCTATGTAGGCTAGTAAGTAGCTTATTCAGACACTACTCGGGTGTTAACAGAAGGAGGCATCTTGCACTATAAGTCAAAGTTCTTAAGCTGGCTGTTAGTGCATGCATACATGCAGCTCAGGTATCACTGAGGTGTCAACATCACATAATCTAATTATACCAATCTCTAGTATCCTTCCCAGAAATCCTCCTAAAATGCACACTTCTCCTTTAAGAGCACAGCAATTTGCAGGATGTGCACCATGAAACTCAAAAATCCTGAGGGCAAAATGCAGACATTTTGGTCTGGATAATCAGTGACCTCATCTCTCCATGTTCTTTGATGAGCCAGGTGTGTCACACAACTGACAAAGCTGGGCTATCCCATGCAAAAATGATTCTCAGTTCTTCATGAATTCTATTTAAATACGGTCAAGTTCTTTGGGAGAAAATGGAGCTTAACAAATATGTAACCAAATTAGAAACCACTAGCAGAAGTCTGTGTAAAAATTCATCCAGTATAGTAAAATAAATATAACTTCCCCTTATGTGTGAAGAAAATAGGAAAAAAAGATAAAATATTACAGAGCTTTGATATGCTCAACAGGAATTGCCGGTGGTCTCATTGACTCATGAGGGAAATTTAGGCAAACAAGTATTTTCAGAAAAAGCATAGGAAAACCTAGTCATATTCATCATTTTAGCAGAACTCACAATGAATTAAACAATTAATGGAAAACATGTTTCTTTTATTTGCCCTTCTTCAGCCACCTGTTACCATGCCTGAATAGATTGATTTTAGAGGATAAAATGAGCTGGTTGCCTTGCCTCAGCATCAGAGAATATCTGATCAAAGAATTCATGAAATGCCTAAGTTAATGATGAAGATATACTATAAGCACTACGTAGAATATCTTGTGACTTATATGCATCTATTTATCAATTCATCTTTAGAAAAAACAAGACACTTTATTCCTTTAGAAAACAGTATTTTAATTGAACACATTTTAAGAATATCTCCATCGTATGGGAAATACCTGTCAAACATACCAATTTTAATTATCAAATTACAGTGAGTTTAGTAGCTGTGGTTGTGTCACTATGTGGATATCCATCTATTTTCTGACCTATCCAGTTGGATCTAATATTATTATTTTAACCCAGATTGAAAGTGTACCCTCAGGCTTCACTTTCTCATCAGACAGATGTGGATGTTTGCTTTGGCATGACCATAACCTAGCTGGTTGTGAAATCAAAAGGGTTATTTAAATTACTTCTGTTATTTTTAAATAATCACATTGGCGATTGGGGCAGGTGTATCTCAAGCTACAGATCAGTAACTTTTAAAGTGGGTGCCACTTGTGAAGCAGAGCATGGCAGAGTTATCAGGCTGCCATGAGGACCTTTTGTCTTGTTAATCTAGTAAAATCTATGAAACTGATTTGAGAAATCAAACAGAATTACTGTTTGAGACACAGTTCTTATATGTACTCTATTACAGCTCCATTTCATTGAAATCAAATAATCAAATTCTTATAAGCAGTTTAGTTTCAGTGGTATTTTATATATGAGATTGCAATTAAAATTGACTTTTGGGCAGTTCTTGGTGGAAAAGTGTAGCTGTTACCAAAACCAGAAGACACCCATGTAAATTTCATTTCTCTAAGCCAATAACCTGACTTCCTGAAAAACTCTATGGTCTTTTTCTTCACCTAACCATGCTATAATACATCTTGTAAGGATACGTGCAATGGCTTGCATGTCACAGTTCACTTTGTTTTGATAAAAAGAGACTTCAGCGTCCAGCAATATCTATCTAAACCTGAATTCGTGTGCATAATAATGCATAAAAAATATTATGCCAAATAAAACATGCTTACTGGACCGCACACACTAGTCAGTAAATAGTGATGATTGAATTCATTACCTTGCTACTATGATAACTATAAATTAAATACAAACGCTAGAAATCAAACACAAGAGAAACAGAAAACAGAGATTGAAAATAGAAGATGGTGAATCAGAGTAGCTGTTTTAATCTTCTCTGGTTTCCGTACATTACTGAATAAAATAGGCAGTTAAGCCAAATTCATCACAGTGAGATGGTGTCCCTGAAATACAGCCCTTTTGCAATTAAGGTCAAAACCCCTACTGCTGCTGCTGTAACCAAAAAAGATGAGGAAGCTAGAACTGCCTCTGCCAACAGATATTTTCCCACGTTATTCTGATTGCTCTAAATAATAAACTGGTAGCTTCTGATGGCATTTACCAGCTCTCAAGAAGCAGTGGATGAAGGAATGGCAGAAAGACCATCATCAGAATGATAATAAATTCTCAAGCACAAGCATTTCTCCATGACAGAACAATCTCCAGTTGAATGTCTATTTCTAGTATTTTTCTCATGCAAAGGATGCAGAAGAAATTACTTCTAAAAATTTTTAAAAACTCAGTGAAAATGAAAACTCAGCGTGTTGAACATAGGTTTTCTTTAAAGTTTTGGCTTACTCATTAACTTTTTAGACTTAAAAAGGAGGTGCTTTCTCTTAGAATTTTATACCAAGAAAGCTATCTTAAGTTAGCTCGTGTTGTAGAACAACTCTTGGCTTGAGTTAGAGATACAGCCTAGTATAACAGAAATACAATTTTAAAGTATTTTTCAAATACTTTTTGCATGATTGTCTGAAAAGACCAAACCACCAAGGAAAGATTCTCAGGTTTTTCCAAGTTCCATGAGAGTTTTTTTCATAAAGTGCTGCGAACAGTGGTTATTACATGCAATTGAGAGGTCAAGCAGGATATGCAACACTTGGAGAGCTATATTCAGAAATTGGATTTATCAAATCTTTATAAAAACGTAAATCTGTGGTGAGCAAAGTGAGATACCATCCCAAAGATATAAATGTAAGCCTATATTTCTTCATATAAGTTGTTAAATAACTCTCTAAGACTCTAATCATAATGAAAAGAAAATATATTAACAGTCTGCCATTTTACCCACAGGCAAATCATAATGATACCCCCGCTAATTAAACCAAGACTTCATTAAAGTGTTTCTCATTATCATTTGCAATATTTTATGATAATTATCTGCCTTTTATATAACAAATTAAATTAATGTTTTTAATAACACCTTTAACCTTAGCTTAGGTAATTTTGAATGACAGTGTAATGAGTACACTTAAATGCATACTTTAATTGCCCATCACATTAATTATTTTATAATGAAATAATTTGAGTAACTTATTCTCATTATTTGTTCCTTTTGCATTGCAATTAAACACTCGATATGCTTCATGAGCAATGTTAACACAGGCATAAATTAGTTCAGCTGCATTAGTGTATTTATAAAATATCAACGTTGAGAGATTTTGAAAGTGACTTTTAAATTTTCTATTCGTTTTATGTTGCCCTGATTGAATTAGAGTATGCTATTGAAGCAAAATAAAGGTTGAGTCCCACTTTTTCATCAGATAATAAGCTATGGCATCATCTCAGCAAAATAGTATCACCACCACAGATTAATAACGACATTGAAAACAGAAGACTTGAGCAAAAGAGAATAAGCCGTCTATGACTTAGACCTAAATCACTTACTTTGCAGACACCTGGTACCATCTCTTTGGGTTACCTATAGCTGAATCATTTTAATTACAAACCTCAAAAGCTCCTGTCACAAACTCAGGTTTGCCCAGCCAGACACGATTTTAATATTAAGGCTCACAGGTTAGAAACCGGCAAAATCTGACCGCACAGTTTGCTTTCAGGCTTATTGAGGTAATTTCCCCACTACCTTCCCATCTGGGTACAGCAGCTTATCAAAACCAGTACAGTATGGAGATTAACATTGTATTAGTTGATAGTGTAAAGTTCCTTTATTTCACCAAATCAGAAATCTATTGGGTAGCAAACAGACAAACGAGAAATAATGTATTTTATATAATCATGTTTACATCTTCTGCGTACAAAGAACAGTTTTAAGCAGAACAGTTTAAAAATGTAAATGAAAGACAGACCAAAAGAAATCCTTTTCTTCCTGACAGATAACACAATAGCTGTCACATTTGCAGAACTAGAATAAGGCTAACAGGATGGCAGCTGCAAGCTAATTCAGGGAGGGCTGGGGAACCAGATAGTGCAAGTAACATCTCGGTAGTTACCCTGGAATTTTCAGTTTTTATTTCATGACCCTAATTGAGTTGCTTAGCACAGCAGAACTGATATTCACATTTTTCAGAGTACAATTCTACATATTCCTCACTTAAACTGGCATGCAATAAACTGAATCTTTAGAAATTCTTTTAGATAAGTGTCAGATATTCCACTCACTAATTTTTGAAGTCAAAAAAGCAGTAAGTTTCCAGAGGCATATCATACATGTTAAATTTAAAAAGGCTTGGGCAACCCAGATAACATTAATTCTCATCAGAGCTAGCTGTTTCACTTTACACTACACTGAAAGGTTTTCCCTTGTTGGGCCAACCTTTTTTATCGAACAGCTATTCCGCTAATATAGAAGCAGTGTAGATTAAGTTTGCCTTGACTTTGCCTCCTCAATATGGATAGGTGACAA
Source organism: Dromas ardeola (assembly GCA_013398915.1). NCBI lineage: Eukaryota > Metazoa > Chordata > Aves > Charadriiformes > Dromadidae > Dromas > Dromas ardeola. The sequence goes on from VYZM01015417.1 coordinate 106,144, forward strand.
ATGGCTTCTGCTTGACAGCATTCTTAATGTTACTGCTGCAGCATGTGTCACCAAACCATTTGCTATTTTCTTAGCAGTTTCAAATCCCAAAATATTTGCTGTAGAATTTTCTCAAAGCTGATTTATGATACACACAATACACAATTTCACATAACAAGAAATTTCAGAAGAGAAGGTGAACTTGCAACTCTCTCTGAATATTACTCAGGTGATCAAAGGACTGGACTTGCTAGAAAAACAATTGCTTCTCAATCACTGTAAAATGCATTCTAGAGCATTTCCAGGAGTCTTACACCTCAGTCAAACATTTAACTGATACAGGTATCTAAATACACCTAGACATAAGCTATAAGTATTTGGATAGACTTGACCATAACACATACTGATCTCCATTTAATATAAAACTGTCAGTTTTATGGAGAAATATCCCCATGTTCATAACAAATAACACAGATATAAATAGGAGTGGTCTTACAGAAGGCCTACTTATATATATGTTCATTGTATAGGAAAGTTATATATATGATCAGTGTACAGGATCTTCCCCCCCGGCTCCTCCATGCAGTTAGACAGAATGATACTTGATTCAGCACTTGCCAAGTGAAAGACTGTTTCACTGTATGTCTAGACTGAAATGGAATCTTATTTTAGAACTGCCAAATAGGGCTGTGCATACTTTACAATTCAGTGGTGTCTTGCCACCTAAAAGGGGATACAGCAGAGGTATCTGAAAACACTTATAAGCACTAAAGTAAGATTTCTGCCTGCAGTCAGGCACAGTCCCAACCTGGATTGACTTGGAAATTACTTGGACA
>VYZM01015417.1:115211-153793 GCA_013398915.1 Dromas ardeola
ATACGGGGTTAAGTCCAGGGAAGGGCCACAGAGATATTAAGGAACTGGAACATCTGTCTTACAAGGAGAGGTTGAGAGCTGGGACTGTTCAGCAGAGAAGGCTCAGGGGGAATCTTGTCAGTGTGTATAAATACCTGATGGAGGGAGTAAGGAAGATGGAGCCAGGCATTTGCCAGTCATGCCCAGTAACAGGACAAGCGGCAATGGGCTCAAACTGAAATATAGAAAACTCCATTCAAACATAAGTAAACACTGTTATGAGCGTGGGTGAACACTGGTATAGGTTGCCCAGGGAGCTTGTAGAGTCTCCATCTGCGGAGGTATTCAAGACCAAACTGGACACAACCCTGAGCTGTCTGATCTGGCTGATCCTGCTCAAGCAGGGGGTTGCACAAGATGATCTCCAGAGGTGCCTTCCAATCTCAGCTATTATATGATTTTGTAATTACTGTAAAATGAGGGAGGGAAAAAAAAATGAAAGTTTTATCTGTTTCATTTTACAAAAGAAAACAGGAGCAGTCACAGCTAGAGTAATATTTAAAAGTCTCTGATGAGACAATCTATATGCTTGAAAAAACTGTGTTTTGATCTCAAAATTGTCTACCATTGCAATAGTTTCTGCAGGATATTTTAAAGTGAGATTCTGCAGCAGACCGTCAGCTGTCATCAAAATAATTTCCACTTAATCTTTAAACAATAAAGAATATTCTCTGATGTTATTGCCCCAGATTTCACTACACTGAACACGTTCTGCTGAGATGCCCTGGTCAGTCTGAGAAATAAGAAGGAAGGAACATTAACATATGCTACATCTATTTTATGCATCATTCACAGCTGTTAATTTATTAAAATGTCCATGAAGGCACGAATTGTCATATGTGGAGGTTTCATCAGATACCACGAATTTCCAAAATCCCTCTCTGTGTCCAGTATTTTTCTGTATTGTATTCAAAATAGGAAAAAATTCAGGTCTAGTAGGAAAAGCAGATGCACCATCACCTTTGCTGGTTTTATACTTTAAAAATTGCTTAGGCATACTACATTTTTCACAAAGCAAATAGTTTTATTAATAACAGTAATCTTCTATTACTAGTTCAAGAGATCCAATTTAACGCACTTGTTATTTCTGACAGTGAGACTTTTGAGCAGCAACCCTATCCACTGAAAATGACTAGCCATGCCACATATAAGAAGGAATTGTCATTAGAAGTGTCCTTTGGAAAAAAAAAAAAGTGCCTGCCTTTCATTCCCAATAACTAAGTTAAATACAGCAATTAACTTGTTATCTGGCAGATCTGCAATCATCATCATCTTTTCCAAATAGGTAAACTCATCATTGTGCATTTTAAGCTTCAAGATTAATGTATTCCAAGAACACACTGAAGAATAAAGGTACTTCATGGCTGTCTGATTTTAGGCATCCTCCCATCATCCTAAAGTGTAATCCCCTGGAGTGATTATGTGTGAATAATTTAGAAAAGTGCACAATGCCTGAGGTTTACAGGCATAACGTAATCCAATATTTGTTCAGTGGCTTGTCCACAGCATTCCGGATAGACCGTAATGATCTTGCTGAGGGCACAAGAGATGATTGAAAAATTGGTCCATATACATGTGAACTAAGAGCCTTGTCTTTTCTTCATTAAAAAAAAAAAAAGGCAGCACTGTAAGGACTATCAAACTTCTTTCCTGGCACACACTAAAAAAATTTAAAAATCACCAAAATGTAGCCTAAGAAAAAATGATGAAATGTAAAAGAGAAACTGAAAAAAACAAGCAGCAAAACAAATTAAGTCCAATTTTCAGCGTCTGTGGCACTTAAAAGCTTAAATGGCATTGACTTGTAGCAATAGGGTTCACGTGCTCCAGTCTCTTTTGAAAGTGATATGCAACCTCCTGTGTCATGTTGGTGACATATTACGTATTAATTATTGTTCATTCTGAACTGAGCTTTATACAATTAACTTGCATTATCACTAGCACACTAGAAATACCTCATTTCTTTTCCTTTCTTCCCTACATCCCTTTGTTTCTGGAACAACATCTTTTTCCATATAAAATATAATATTTCCTTCTGAAATGTCACTGAGAATTTCATCTCTACAGATGTCTGAAACACTAAATTAAATCTCAGTTGTTTATAGATCTGTGGGAAATTAATGTAGAAGGGCTACAGCACAGTTGAAAAGGAAATTTATGCTTGTGAGGTTACAATCTAGAATATTTTTGGAGACTGATATTTTTCCAGATCTATTTGATGTCTACATCAAATTTTCCTTTGTGTAAAACATTTTAGGTTCTGTTAGAAGAAGTCTGTTGCCAAGACTTCTCTTAAAAATAAGGTCTTGTATCAAAAAGCTTTCCAGATGTTTGGTTGTTTTGTTTTGTTTTTTTTCCCTGTTGCTTCACTGTACTGGCTCCTTCTTCCATACTTTCTTGTCTTTTAATTAAGCTGGAACGGTTAATTTTCTCCACAAATCTAAAGAAAAAGTCTTCAAGTATAGTTTTGCAATCAAGAGGTTAATGGGAGGGAGGGAGGGAGGAAAAAATATCTCTTAAATACAAGTGTCTATACTCCTGGTTTATCGGAAACATGATAATTACCTCCATAATGGTATAAGTGCAATTTTGTAATAGGCAGCGTGTCCGATTCCATCACATGGAAAAGCTGTTACAAAACCAAGAGAAATATATAAGTGTAAGCCAGATATCAAATCCATGGCCCTAACGTGATAAAGTAAATTTAGATCAGAACCTCATTTTTTTAATAAACATTGTCAATTTTAGTCTAGATTGTTAGTTTATTATTGTTAATATTTCACTATTAATATTTAGTCTATTATTGTTAATATTTCACTGTTCATTTGTATTGGAGGATTCTGGATTTTAGAATCATATATATCCAAGAGTCAGCTTCTAAATTCCAAGGTACAGCAGTATTTAAATGAAAGAAATTAAGTTAGCTTCTTCTATGAAAGTCTAGACAAAAAATCTGGATTCAGGTTAGGATTTTAATGTCTGCTCCAAATTTTGCACATGATGATCTAACATTTGCTTGGAGACTCATATTTTGCTTTTCGTACCATTTAGCACTTCTATTGAAAGTAAGACTTGGGTTTCCCCTATCATCATCTTCTGGATTACGGTTGGTGTTGATTATTTATTTATCTTTGGTTTGCCTACCAAAAAAAAAAAACAAGAAAAGGAGACAAGATGTCAATAGGTTGGTTGGTGTTATCTTTGCATAATTGTTTTGGAATTTGATTTATTACTGAAGCTCCATTATGACAGCATGCTTAAACTGATTTGTTCAGTATTTCTGCATACTTGCTGCATTTGTTTTAATAAAACTTCAGAAATGTTAATAAAGGCTAAAACATTTATAGATGTTCCCAAGGTGCTATTTACATGTTAACAATGAGATATTGACTGTGCTGGTTTATTCATACATAAAAAGTACATATTTATCATGGTAAAATATTTACATGATATCAAAACAATTGTTTATATCAGAACAGAGTTGACTGAAAGACATATCTGGTCAAATCTTTTTCACACTGTGTAGTGCCTTGAAGTTGCATTTATTGCATTTTCTAAATTTTCACCCCAGAGAAAAAGAATCATAATATTACAAAGGGTGGGGAGGAAGGAAAACCAGTTTGTTTATACCATCATATTTCAAGCACTTATTTTGAAATAACGTATCTTTTAGCTGTAAAATTTTGTATTTTACTTACGTATCTGTCTTTTTGCCATTTTAATATTTTATATTTATTCAATTTTTGTAAAAGACACGAATGACTAAAAGAAATGGACAGAGATGTTCCTTCTGGAAAACAAAAATTTATACCCTTTATGAAATGCATCTTTGAGTTTTCCGGTTCCACATCCTTAATCTTCAAATGTATTATTTGTAGTATTTCAAATGTAAAGTTTATTTCAAGCAAATTTTTTACCCTTTTTTTGCTTTATCGGTCTAAACAAACAGATGGTAGCATATTCCCTTTTCTCTTTCACATCAGTTTTGTTTTTTCTTCTCTTCCTGGGATGGCCTTAAGCCATACTCTATTGAAAAAAGATAATTTTTGAACTGTCATCAGCTCATTTCCCTGTCTTCTGTTAAGAGATTTTAATCAATACATGCAATTCCTTGTCTAACAACGGCACTTGCAGTTATAAAGGGAATCTCATACTGGATTATCTGTTTTTGCATTAGAATCTGAATAGGAAGAAATAATTCCAGGCATGTTTGCTGCTGCTTGCTTTATTATCTTCATGTACTCTGCTGAGTAGAGCTACCAAGTTCAATCCACCACACAACTGAACCTTGTGCAGCACAAAGAGAGAGAGGAACACCCTATTCCCCCACCTCGGAGCATCCTCCCAAGCCCCACATTAGCTCCTAATAGCTGCCAGGGGCAGCCGCCAAATAGCTGCCAAAGAGGCAGATACACAAGGCTCTGGTCCACATCTCTTCTATGGCAACAAGGATGGTGGAGGATGCTAAATGATGGCCCTGCACCATGAAGAGAGCTGCAGGTCAAAATGACCATTTTCCCTGGCTTTGACATGCCAGCTGAGAGACTTTTGGTTTTTGTTTTTTTTTTTTTATTTGTTTGTTTTTGTGGTTTGGGTTTTTTTTTCACATTTGGTTCCACCGTTCCTCAGTGAATTCAAAGTTCAGATCCAAACCTGGCCTTCTTGCTATGGAGATTAGGAAGTTGCAGTTTAATGTCAATGTGCAGCATTGGTTGGATTTGCAGGGGCTCTTTTAGCATCCTACTGTCTTCAGAAGAAAGCTATGACCCCCAAAATCAGGCCCACTAAAAAACTAAAATGCCACTACTTTATGAAGAAAGCAGATAGAAAATATAAGAAGTATCTGAGAGATAACTTTCAAGCCTTCTAATAAAGTCCACCCAGGTGCAACTGTAACTGGACTGTATAGAATATGTAAAGACAGAAGCTGGGTGTCTCAGACTGTTCTCAATCAGAGTTCCATAGAAGTGTTCAACAATAATCACTCATTTTTCAAAGGTATGACTAACTCCAGTTTTGAGCATGGATTTATGAAAACATGTCTTCATCCTTCCCTTGAGAAACGTTTGCCCAAGAAAGCTTATTTAAAGATCATGTGGCAACACTTCAGTCGTTCTCTGATACAAAGTAAATTAGAGTTCAGAAAGCTAATTCACCTGTTGTTTGGGTTACTTTTCAAAGCGTCTGTTATGTTCTAAATACAAAAACTTGTATCCAATCCAATTTCCACCTTCTGGGCCTTGAATTACAAAACAGTCAAACTCTAGTTTCCCTCAAAGATCAGCTTATAACTCTGATTTTCAAACAACACAAAGGAGCACAGCACACTTCAGAAAGACATCATAAAAAAAAAAACAAAACAAAACAAAAAAACCACACAAACAAAACACACAACCCTTTGATTGATATCAGGCAGAAACAACTGTTGCATGTTTTGCCACGCTACATAACATTTAGAGAAGCAGCAATTCATTTTGAATTTGGACACATTTTTCTCTTCCCTCTTTTCTAAGCTGCCTTATTTGCATGTTACAGTAGCAGACAAGATAGCTCTTACAAGTGTCATCCCATCACTCATAGGGAAGAAAAACCCTGGGAAACATTTCTTGAAGTTTTGTTATCTCAAACATAGAAAATACAAATCCATTAACTATAATGTGATTTGAGTAGCTCACAGTAGGATAATACTTCATATGTTTCTGGTAATGTCTATGAATGACTGCAGCACATTACCGTGCCTGCCTATATGCATACGTGGACACAGTACCTTGCAAACATACAGAAATGTAATGGGAAAAGCTACACATAACAATAGAACACGTCTCCCCCCCTTTTTTGTCTCCCACTAGGTTTTCAGCAATACCTAAAATCTGTTTAGATAAAGTAATTAATTAATTACATGTTTAAACTTCTAAATAGGATTGAAACTTAAATCAATTTCAGTAGATGTGCAGTAATTATCATTACGACCATATCAGGAGTGCCAAAATGAGCACTTATTATTCTGCACACCTACACAACTTCTTTCTTTGTACAACACATTTTGTTAAATCCTTGATTCAACCTTCTGATCTTTAGTGTTATAAATCTTTGAGCAAGCTACAGAAGAAACTCGGCCAGAAATTTAATTAGCCAAGATGTTTAAACACAAAATACAGTAACATAGTTCAGAATTTGTAAAAGCTTCAAACTTAAAACATGGAGTTCATTAAAGATTGATTCTTTGTTTTCATTGCTTTTGACAGAAAGCTAGCTGGGTTTTTGTTGTTTATTGTATTCAATAGTAACATAATATAATTGCAATATTTAAAAAAAGGCATCTCAAAATCAACAAAATACGAAGCTGTAACAAAGGAGATCACTCTGAAGAGGACCCGGACTAATTTATAATTTATGTAAAGAGTAAATGAACTGTAAACACACGCAGACTAACTACTCCCAGGTCCAATAAATGAACTCAGTGATTTCTTGCTGTACTGCCTCTTCAGAAACTTTCTACATTTTCATTCTCACAGCACGGGTATCATTTCTCACAGTCCAACAAGCTTCCTACAATTTAGGCTCAAGTCCAGGATGACACTCCAGCCCCTGGCTCAGGCGGCTGTTGTAAACCCCGTCCCCCAGCCTGTCCTGGGCAGGGACAGGGGGTCTGTCCCATCCAGGGCTCAGCAGCCCCTGGAGCCCCTCGGGGTCACCTGCAAAGCAAACGCCCTGCCCTCCCCCGGGACCCCAACACCAGGCTGTGGCACAGTGGCAGCTTGGTGGGGAGAAAGAGTTTGGGTCACCTAACAGAGGAAAAGGCACAGGACAGACTTCATTAGCTTTCCCATCTGCTTCACATATTATAAAAAGCAGAGCCCTTTGCCCCACGTGCTTTTGCTGAAACCTGCCTTAAATCCCATAACACAGGTTTTATTTTTTGAAAAGGTGAAGGAAGTATGAACTGCTGAGAATCATATTTACCATCCCTCTCCCACCAAGAAGAAATCAGATTTTATGGTATGCTGCCTTATCAAATGCTTTCTTGGGGGCAGATGGTGGTGTGGTTAAAAAAAAGCAAATAAAAAGGAAAGAAAAAAAGAATTCATTAAAATAGAAACAGAGGCAGGTATAAAACCAGAATCTTTGACACACATATACTAGACCCCATGCAGCTCTGTAATAGCAATTGTCTCTATTTCTGATTGTTCCTCTTTCCCTTGGTACTCAATCTGAAGGTCCAATTTGCCAGAATAATGTATCTGGTGTGAGAGACAATTTCTACAACTGAAGTAACTGTTTCTTAGCAACCAGAAATGCTCTAGGAACAGGTTTCATTTTCCCCTCTACCCACTGAGATACAGAATAATTGTCAAGACAATTATAACACATTTGTGATGATTTACATAGTTTTTATATAATTATTTATAGAACTACTCAATAAAATGAAAGGGTTAATTGACCACAGCAACCAGGATTTACACTTGATTTATAGATAGCCACTAGAAATCAGAACAAGTTAGTTACAGTTGGCCAGGGTTACAGATTTCAATGCCAGTAAACATTGTTATTTTTTATTTTTATCACTGTAATAGTGAGAGATATCCTCGACTTCTTCCGTTCTCCACCTCCCCTGAGGTCACGGTGTTGTTGTATCAAGCACAGCACACAGACGTGCAGAAGGACAGCACGTCACCTGAAAAGCTGGCTATAGGAATTCAGAAGCCATGCAGAGCACAGGAAAAGGAGAGTGTTGTCCTTCTCAGCTTGCAGAGGGGGAAACCAAGCATAGAGTTGAGGGAGCAGGAATCGGGTGCTCTCGGACACAAATGTAACGGGTGGTTTAGGAAGCTTCATAGTTCCTGTTCTCAGTGTTGGAGACAACATATAACACATTCCTCAGTCGCATACTACAGCCAGGGTCACACAGATGAGCACCCCCTCTACACTGGCTGTGGCTCCAGGACATTGTAAGATGGTTTTAGCCCAGGCTGCTACTTGCCTCCTTTGTTCCGGTGGAAGGCATGTTCCCTTCCCCATCCCTTGCAACCAGGTGGCTGTGTGGTAAACTAGTTCAAGGAATTGGTCTGGTAGACAACTACAGCAAACGAGAGCAAATACATTGTCAGGTTGACAAGTTGATCTATTTCGCTGCATAATTAATACCGACACAGAGGTGAGTCTGGAATGCCCCACAGGAAGGGAAGGAAAGACAGGCAGGTCCACCCTTTTCATATTAGCCCAGTTTCATAACTTAAGCAGGTTATGAAGTTGTAGCTCTACAGAGGAGACCTGGTACCCCCAAGTGCTGCAACGCTCTTAGGTGCCTGCAATCATAGATTTGCCACATCAGCAGCTGAGGTCCTTTTTAAATAAATCATTTCAGGTGACAGAGTGACAAGCACTTCTCCATTCCCTCTTGTTAGAGTTTTTCAACACTAAAGCCAGTATAAAAAGAGCACGGTACCATTAAAGTATATTTACCCAGTTCCATCCAATATCAAAAAAGAAAAAAAAGAAAGAAAAAGGAGACAAGATGCAAACATGGAAAATCTCATAAGCAAACTCATAAATTCTACAAGACACGCCAACACAAAGAACATACTTCTTTGGGTGTGACAGTCCTCACACTGTCCGTGGAAGACAAAAACCTCTGAAAGTATCATTGCATCAATATTATTTACTTAAAGAAGATTGGTTGACTTTCATGTTTCGACCATTTTTGCCGCCTTCTTCCTTCCAAACACTTCTATTATGATTGGATCCCGAAACAGTGTATTACTGCATTACAGTTTCTCTCTGGTTTGTGTGCCAAAACGGCCCTGAGCTCTGGTCTCCCAGGTAGCTGTAATATCCTTTTGTAAACCTTCCTTGAATGATTATGGTAAGTCTTGCTTGCAGCAGTTTCTGTTCCCTCTAGCATTTTTCCCACCCACCTGTCCATGCTTTTCTTTGGATTTTTTTTTTTTTTCTTTTTTGTTTCTCTGCTTTTCAATTCCCTACTTTACCGTATACCCTACAGCCTAACAGGCTGTCATAATACACTTCTTTTCCCCTGCTGTCTATTTCTCTATGTATTGTCAGCGGAACAGTATGATTTTCAAACCTCCCAAGATAAGTAGCTTTTGTGCTAACAACATCAGTACTAAGCATCCACAAAAATCAAAATCGCACAAGTAAACTCATATTAAAAACAGCTTAGGAGCTGCTATTCATCTGAATTGCACTTTAAAAATGTAACTGTTGTTCGTCCTTTCATTGAACTCCTATAACAAAGCCCCATCGCAAATGCTGTAGTAAAACTGATGTCAAAGCTAAGATCAAGCTTTAAAAACATTACAAGTACTTTACGAGGCTAATAGTGTTTATCTTTTAATTGCTTATTTTGAAAGAAAAAAAATCTAAATTGTTTAACTCAGCACAAATGGATACAAGCCAGCTGAAAACTGGCATACAATATCAAAGTTAAAGGCGTTATAGTTATTCAAGACTTCAGGGGAAGATGGGGAAGAGATAATGGACTTGCATATCTTGACTAGTTGCTAATGAAGTATAGGAACTTTCTAGCTCAATTGGGTTTGTAATAACAGCGAACACAATAGGGCCCCAGCTCCACAGCACAGCTGGGAGGGCTGATCTCACTCGTAAGAGAACTGCTACTAAAATTGGCCCAAAATCCTGAAATAGCCCAAACTTCTGATGTTCAGATTCAGTAAAGAAATAAAGGACACTGGCTCCTTATTCAGTCACTAGTTGAATATTGTTCTATGTATCCTCCAAGCATTTTACATAATTATAACTGGTGCACATACAGGAATCACTTCAATTACTTGTGAAAGCAATAATTTATAGAATGGATACAGCATCTACTTAACACCTGGCATCATTGCTCCAAAACATTTTTAGTTGTAAAAATGAAAATTATCTTACACACTCAAAAAATTACATGGCTCATTTGGGTGGATAGTGACTGGATTTTAGCTGGGAGTCCCAGATTAAATATTGAGAGTTCTGAAACCAGACATGGGAAAACAAGAACAATTCTCAAACAGAAATTGAGAACTTCAGTAGTAAATAAATAAGGGCTTTGGTTATTAGCTACATACCACAGAAATCCAAAATAATATTGACAATGGATTTTTGTTTTCGAAATTAGGACTTAATCTGTTTTTCCCTCAGTATCAAAAACTGGCTCCATAATACATATATGAAAACATAACTGAAGTAGCTAGAACAGGTTTTTTTGAGCTTCTATGTGAGACCTATTTTAGTTAGTCTAATTGACTACTGACTTCTCTTAACTTACTCTGTTGATGGGGATTGCATGCTGTTATCATAAGCAAGGGAAACAGCCTTGAAGCACCCATCTAAGCAAAAATCTTTAAACTAACCGTGTTCTTGCTTTCTAAAGTAGTCATTTTTTTCCTATGGAACTAGTTCTGCCAAGTTGTCAGTTCTTCCAAAAGTTGATTCGTTAAAGATTTTCAGTGGTCTTTGAAAATGTGAGTGATATAGTAAGCAGTTAACTAAATTTACTGCACTGGACATTTCACCTACATATAGACTACAGAATTGTGTTTTGTTTTCCCCTATTGGCCAAGTATCCATTTGTCTTTCAAGAAAGAACAATTTGAATGTTAGATTTTCAGTAAAAAATTATGTATTTATTTTTCATGGGCTTTCTATGGAAGCAAGAGCAGCCTCATTTTAAATACTGTACCTTCAGGGAATAAGGTTTGTAAAACCTAAACTTGAACTCCTTGCACACAGGCATTTTGTATAATACATTTACTATTCTACCCAGTGGATTAGGAAGAAACTGGTGAAATATCATCAGGTGAAAGTTTTTCCATCAATGTTTTACTCCAGAGGCTTGATCACATGAATGGTAAGTGGTCTTCCTTTCCTGAATATTATTAGGAAGGTAGTTTGTATGTTTGTTTGTTTTGTTCCGTTCCCCCCCACACACCCGCCGCTTAAAAAAGTGCATTCTGTATGATTTCTCCCTAGCTGCTCTTTTGCTTTTTCCTTCCCTTTTCTCAGGTTTGTAGTCACAATCTGTTCTTGTTCTTTTTTCTTCCTTAACGGGGTGTTGTATATGGGTTTTGGGGGCTTTTTTTGGTTGGCTTTTGGGTTTTTCCCCCCACAGGAAGAAACCATTCTCCCGGTTGAAAGCCTATTCCAGCCTTTGTATCCTGTATCAAAAAAATTGCATTGTGAAAAGACTTATTTGCTTGTTTCAGTGTTTATTAACAGACCACTAAAAAGTTTTATCTTATGAATCTAAATATTATTAAAACATCGGACACTAGTAGGTTCAGGGGAACATGAAACATGCCATTCACTACTGCTAACTCACAGGCATTAACCAGACAGCATAAAACTATGGACTTCAGTAGAAAGGAGCCATAAAATGCTAGTTTTCTTGTTCTTTGTACTTTTTTTAAAGTTTTTTTTTTTTTATTAGCAGTACAAAATTCAGTCTTATGAACATACAAGCTTAACCTTCCTGGGGAAAAAAAAAAACAAAAAAACAAAAAAACAAAATAATGACAACAAAAAAAAAAACCCCACAAGCTTAAAAATACAAAGTCAAATACCCACAAAATTAGTGTGTAAATGTTCTTACAGTTCAACTGGAGAAGATTTGAGTCATTTTCCCTTCTGCAGTCTTCTGTGTAAGCATCATGTTTTCCTTTAGCTTTTACTTCCTTGTGGTTCACTAGAGTTACCATTAGAGCTAGAAGCAGACTGAAAGTAAATAGGGAAAGATAACAGGTCCCAGGTGTTTCACACTACATGATTTCACACTAACTACACCAGGTAGCCCTAATGAAGTGCTAGTGGGACTTGCCTTTATGAGATGGTGTTTGGTATTGTTTTTGTTATATTTCAAATGCACTGTGTCAAGAAATCAACATAAAATTAAAGTAACAATATTCCTAAAGCTGTAGTAAAAGTTTCTTTGTATACAGTTGGGTTGGGGAGGAGGAAGAGGAACTGGGGATGAAGGAGTGAATTTGACCCAGGGAAAAAAAAAAAAGTGGGAGTGGGGGAAGGTGTTGGGTTTTGCTTTGTTTCTCACTATGACATTCTATTTTAATTTACAATAAATTAAATTAATTCATTTTCCCCAAGTTAAGTCTGTTTTGCCCACGACGATAATTGGTAAGTGATCTCCTTTTCTTTATCTCGACCTGAGCTTTTTCTTTCTATTTTCTCTCCCTGCCTGTTGAGGAAGAGTGAGAGAACAGCTGAGTGGGCATCTGGCAGCCAGCCACAGTCAACCTGCACAGCACCATAGCTGTTTGGATAGTAGTATGATGGGCCAACGTTCATTATGTGACTATTTTCTAAAATAGGCTATTTCTGCAAGCTTTGATTAAATCTTTCACTAGGTTAAATCACTACCCTGACTGTATGCAAGTTGGAACTTTATAAGCCTGACTTTCTTCCTCATTTCCACAGTCTGAGACTTTGTATACTTCTTAAAAAACATGCAGAAGATTGATATCTAAATGAGAATAGCAGTTCAACAGAATTATTGAATTATAAGCCAAATTTAATAAAATGACGATTTTGATTAGTTGGAGTATTGGTTTCAAATTTTTCATTTATAAAGGCAGAAGGAAAGCCACAAATTTATGACGCAGACTTAATTTAACATTTCTTCTATAAAACTGCAGTTTATAAAGTTAAGTACATAAATCATTAGTGCTGGAAATCTGCTGAAATATCACATTGAAAATTGTCACTGTCTTTACAGGTCTGCATCGTGTACTCCAATCCATGGCAATACCAAATTGGACGGGATATAAATTTTCCTTCTGTGCAGTCAGAATGAAGCCTAACAACAACAACCATATATTCTACAGGTGCAGGCTGTTCGCAACAGTGTGCTTTAAGGAAGTAATTAAGGAAATGTCTCATAGCAGTGGGTTGCCAATGCCAGGGAAGCAGGGTACAAAGCCAATAGCTCTTGAAATATGGTTGCTGTACTGTTGAAACAGAACAAAGTCAAATCCCACAAAGTGCTTGTGCTTCTTCATCACAAGCAACGGAAACCAGAGTGGAAGAAAGAAGGAAGAAAAAGGAAATCAGGAAATTCTCAGCAAATAGCAAAATAAAGCTTTAAGTCCTCAAATTCCTCAAGGCTCCAGCTACCATAGGCAGCAGCAATTCTTATGCAGATATGTTGAGCTCTCAGGGAGAATACACTACCAAATTCCTCCCAGGCAAAACTGCAGGTAATTCTAACCAGAATATGTCCATTCAGCTTCTTTTATTGCTTCCTTTCAGCTGTGATACTCATTCCATTGTTTTCTTTCTCCAAATATACTATAGTTAAGTATTAATAGTGTTCAGCAATGCAGGAAATATATGACAAAATACACAAAATGGAGTCAAGAACAATCTCAAGGATACACAATTCAACAGGGAAAATGTGTAGGAACTCCTAAATTATGATAAAAGCAGTGAAAATCAACTCACTGAAAGTGTTCAAGAGATAATTTATGCATTGAAGACTTAGATAACTCAATAGAGACAAAAAGTAAAGCTTTTGAGAATACTTTCCAAGTGACCAAATCTTGGCTACTCAGACTATTCCTAAACATTGGCACTTTGTAGCTATATGATATAATGTCTACACTAATTGGTTTAAGTACATTCTCCCCTGCCAAAGATAAGCCACTTCTTTTTTTCACAGAGCTTTGATTTTCCTCTTCACCCAATCTGCCAACAGCTATCCATTTTCTATAAACATTGAGGAAGTCATGAGTAAGCTATGGCAATTTTTAGTTTTCACTCAATAATTTCCAGTGACATAAATATTCAATTGGGTTTTCTCTCATTCAGCTCAGTATTTGTAATGAAGTTTCTATTTTTCTTTGAACCATTAATTAATTCAAAAAAAATAACTCACTTCTCATCCATGGTAGAACATTTTTTTAAAACACAAAAGGCATCATTTAATTTCATTTTAATTTAATTAAATTCAGGGCACTATACTGACTACTGATAAGCTATCCTAGCACTGGTTGCCTCCTTCAAAGAACTCAGACAGATTTGTGTGTCATGGCTGCCCTTTACTCTTAAGCAATATTACTTACCCTTATTGTCCTCTTCTCAAGGTCTCAGCTGGCACTGTAAAGAGCTCTGACTCCTTTCTAAAGAGCCCTTTCACAGTGTCTCACTCAACCTGGCTGCCTTCTTTTACTCTAGCTGTTTCAGTTCACAGGAACGCTCATTCTAAAAATGGTTTCCCTTACTGTTTGTTTGATGAGGGTGCTACAAGCAGAGTGCCTCATGGATCGGCTTTCAGATGTTTTCAGATGTTCCCAACATCTACAAATGCCTTCCAGTTTTACTATTTCGTTCTGCAACATTCACCTGGAGATGTTCTCTTCACAATTTATTACAAAAGAATTCAAGAAACCATATTTATATTTGTAGCAATAGCAGCAGTAATATTTTATATCAAAAATTGAAGTAAGAGGATACTTGTTACTGTTTCAGAGATGCCATGTATGAGTGACATGATGAAGCCTTCTCATGGCCAAGAGCTGCAAGGACCTTCATACAAGCTTAAAGCTACAATCATGGGAACCCCATGGACAGCTGTAAATACACAGTGATACAGCAAGGGCTGTTAGCTGGCACCAGGACTTGACTGCAATGTGAAACAGTTCTGACAATTGGAGCTGCCCTGTAATGCATGACTACTTTTCATATGTACAAGATTTGGAGAGCCTGGACTGCAGGTTTGGTGGCCACTGTCCCCCACACGGACACCAGGGCAGTTGCGGCTGGGTACCACCTCTTCCCAGGCGACTCCATGATTGCTGCTGACCAGTCCTATCCCATGGTGAGAGCAACAGCAGGCCGCTCCACCAGCACACCAGCCTCCCCCTCTCACCCCTCGTGCCAAGAGGGAGCGTGGGCTGACATTTCATCCAAGAGAGGAAACGGAGCTGCAGGTCCCAGGGCAAGAGCTGGAGGAAACACTAAATGTAGGAGTCTTGTGCTTAGTACGCTTCCTGGGGCAGGAAAAGGTAACGAGGATTAGGTAGAAGATAGACTCGCAATGTCAGGGGAAGAAAAGTGATGGACAAGAAACCCCATGATCTGACAAAAAAGCAGCTCTGGGAAGGAGGGGAAATAGAAGAAGGAGAAATGATTAAATATTTAAATTAAAATAACTGTTTCTAAGGGAATTCTCCACGCAAAATTTTAGTCACCTTTGACATTCAGAAAATATTAATTATTTCTAAAATCTTTCAAATCATGTTTGGATATCATTGGATTTCTCCAGTTGATAGAGACCTGTCTGCTACATGAAATTAGGAGTTCATGCAATTGAAAATATTTAAATGAAAAAATTCATACTTCCTTTTTCAAAACATTCAATATAAAATAGGACAATATGTGGTTTAGACCCATTAAAAGAAAGCATTTGAATTATTACAAAAATCTGTTCTTAAAGTTGAGACCAGTTTTTTCACCAACAGCTTTCCTTGGTGTTCTTTTCTTGTTTTCTTTATAAAATAACTTTTATTTTTCTAACGGCTTTAGATAGTAAATGTACTACTGTTGTGGTTTTGGCCAGATTGGCCAATCAGAACAACAGATGGCCTTCCCCAACCTCCCTCCAAAGAGAGGAGAGGAAGAGATAAGGAGATTTACGATTTCATAAAAAGAACTAAACTACTTTAATGAAAATAATAAAAAATAAGGAAATAGTAAATAATAATAAAATAATAAAAATAATAATAAAAAAAGTATACAATATATACAAAACCGTATCCAGCTCCCAGGATGACGATTGTGTCACCAGCAGACACAGGGAAAGTCCCAGACTGGAGTCAGTGATGAACAGGAGCTGAATTCTGGAACTAAAGTCAGGAATGCTTGGATCGGGATCAAAGGCAGACGAACAGACCGGGTCCTCCTCAGAGGTCGGCCATTGAAGAAAGAGACTTGCCCCTTTGATCCCTTAGCTTTTATACTGAGCGTGATGCAGATGGGATGGAATACCCTGTTGGTCAGTTTTGGGTCACCTGTCCTATCCGCTCTTCCCTATGGGTGTGACCCCTCTACGCTTCTCCACTTCCGACCCTTTAACGGGGCAAATAGCAAAGTTAGCGGACCTTGGTTGTTATAGCAATAAGTATAAGCAAGAGCCTCTGTGCATACCATTCCTTGGTATAATCAGGTCTTATCACTCTGAGAGTGAACAGTTTCTGAGCAACATGCTGTTAATTTCAGAGTTTAGTCAGTTACAAGAGGCCCACCTAACAAGTAAAGTTACAAAACAGAAGATGGGTTCTGTTTTACCTCAAACTGGGACTAACTACTAAGGTCTGTGCTTCTTTTTATTCTGAGGTAGTCTGGTTATCTTGTATTTATAAATATGTATAAGGATATGTGCAATTAGCAGAACTATTAGCATTGAATCTATTTTATGCCTCTGTGAAGATCAGTAGAAAATAACATTGATTTTGTTTCATTATAAGTACAGTTGCATATAATTATCTCTATATTTCTCTCAAAATATTCATCAATACATCTTGCATATTCTACAATTACACCAGTATGTGCTTCTGACAACCGTAGCCTTTGAATGTATGTCAGAACAGAAGATAGTAATTGATTCACACCACACCCTAGAAGCAATTTGGAATTGATGCTCATCAGTTTCCTAATGCACTACAGTTTCCAGCTGTCCTTAGTGGAAAGAGACAACTCTCAAGTCAATGCTCACAGAAAATTCTACGTGAAACATAAAGATATAATTACATGTGTTGCATTCTGCAGCAAGCTCCTGCCTGGATAGGCACATATTGCACTGATATTTTCAAATTATTCTTATAGTTTTCTTACTACTTGCACATCAGTTTTGCATAAGCCTAGCTGTAGTTGTTGCATCAGATTTGTTCTAAGTCAGAAGCAAACTAAGCTTATTTTCTGATTTCAATTCAAGGTTAGTGACTTTGCAAGAAGTGATATAAAGACCCATATGTAGTACTTCGTTCAATGGCTGTTATAAGTACACTGCGGTCCCCAAAGCTCTGTTGGGAAATATGGTAGAATAAGGAATAAAATTCCCATGCTTGTTGGGTGTTTTCTTTCATTCTGATAACACTTAGATCTATTCCAGGTAAGTTTCTAAAGCTATTGTATTTGGAGTGAAAAAAGCTACAGTTGGACTGGGCTGTAAGAGATTGAGAAGGAGGCTCAGACATCCTTCAGTTTTTCTTAGCCTTAAAAGAAATATATGGACTTGTCAGCTGCTACTTCAGTTTAGGCAAGACAACTAATTCTAGGCAGAAATAATTGAATAAATAGGTTAGAAAATCGTTAAGGCTTTGGGGTTTTTTTTTGTTTGTTTGTTTTAATGTAATCCAGAAGACGTGAGTATTCCTTCCTTCCTTTCCTTGTGCATGTATCCTTAAACACAGTAAATCGAATAAGCCAGGCTTTCACATCTCCGAATGTTCCCAAGGCCTAAAACATTAATCAGAATTTATTAACAGCTGCGGAACTCTGGTATCAGAACTTTGGTGGACTAGTATTTTTACTTCTCCATTATTTGAAGCAATATTGTAATTCCTCTTCACTTCCTCGCATCTTTATGCAGCTATTCACAGATCCCAAGGTCACAAGGTGGCATATAATAGGTTGCAATTTAATTATTCTAAAGTTGCAATTGTTATGTCACTGGAGTGCATTGCCCTATATACTTTATATTCCAAATGGTGTGCCATACAGAAGATTTCCAACTAGACCCAAAACAATAAGAAGATCTGACAATTTTTGCAAGGATTTTTCTGCTCAGCAACTGCGTTCACATTGGAAAAATGGGGCAACTTAAATAAATGAGATAATGACAGTCTTTTCTCTCGTCATAGCCAAAATTCCAACTATGCTGATTAAATTAAGCCCATTGTTAAAAATAGAACACTTTGGCTGCATTAAGAGATGGCAGCCACTCAAAACATTTCTGGAGTCAACTGTATAGAATTTAGATGCAGCCTGCTCTGGAGCTGGAAAGTCCCAGCACCATTATCTTGAGGTTTAAGATATCAAGCATTTCCAATACTAGTATTTTCTGGTAATTGCTTGTAGGGAACAGCAACATTCTGAAGTTGACCTTTGTCAGAACTGTGAAGGACAACATATCTGCTTAATAAATCCCAAAGGTGGGAACCATCATTTTATCAAGTCCATCTAGGATAAGATAAAGGCATGAGGTTATAACAAAGGCACTTTAATAGCTGTAGAAGTGAATCACAGACTCTACTTGCTATGGTCATAAAGGCATAACTGATAGATGTATTGCTACCATCATACTCTTTCAAATCATAAAACGTTGCTAATTTATAATTATTTTAAATGAGGCAGTTTAAGTATACAAAAAGCCTAACAGTCATTTAGCTGAAGAGCTTTTTGGTTTTGTTGAGCGCCATAGATCTGATGGTGACTCTGTGCTGTACACCTGTGTAGGAATCTGAATAGTTTGTTGCATTTGAGGTTTGTGAAATAGCGACTAATTCAGTAATAAATTTTTAAATCATGTAGTAGTATATTGCCTCAACAAATGCAAGATTGAGTTTAATATTTCTGCTCATTTTTGTGAAGGAGTCAGAACAAATAGCCTGATGAAAACAGACAGATTTTTATTCTATTTATCACTGACATAGTAACACATCTGTAGTTTATGATTTATATGAGTAATCAGGTGCGGGATCATACTGACCCAAGAAAGACAAGATGCACTTCTTCCCGCTGACAAAGTGACAGTAGAACTAACCTTTTGTGCCACAGGGTATTTTAAACTATATCTGTTGACACTGGAGGAATTAGTCAGTCATGCATGAGTAACTCTGCTGCTACTGATGGGATTTTTATTATATAGTTGACCATAGCGTAGTGTTATTAGTATCAAATAAAGGAGACATTTAGGCGATATGAGATGGTGTGATGCTTCCCCAGGAGCCTTCTGCAATGCCTGCTCTTGTCCTCTGATCTCCTGTGGCAGAGTCTGGAAGAACAGCTGTCATCAGCCTTCATTTCCCTCCCCTCATCTCTTTAAGGCAGCTATTTTATTTTTTCCCCTTTTTCATCTTTGGGAGCATACTAACAACTCTGTGTTAGTGAAGATGCTAGAGTGTGAAGCAGGAATGATAAATTTCCCATTTTGTTTTGCTATCAGCACATTCCTTTACATTTTATCAATATGTTCACAGAATGAAGAACGAGAAGGACAATCTTGAATAGTAAATTAAATATAGAGAAGAATCCTCATGGAAAAAAGCCTATACCTGAAAAATGAGTTCTTTAATACAGGGAGGACAGGCAAGGTAGTGAGAGAGTCAGGAGACAAACAACCTCAGTCTGCTTCTGTCTTGTCTTGTAACTAAATTCCCAGCCAAACTCCAAAGCCAGGAAGCTTCAGGAAAAGCAATGACAATTTAATGACTAGCAGATGAGATAGAGAAGATTGGTACAAATGAGACACTACCTAAAAAAGGGGGGGAAAAAAAAGGCAAAAAAAACCCCCTTATCTTTCAAAATCTTATGGAAATTTCCAAATCAGTGTTTAAGACCTTTTCTATTAAGTTTTGGTCATTTCCCTCAAACTTTACTTTCTTATCGCACAAGGAGTGGGGGGAAAATTTTTTTTTGAGATATCTGTTTCATCATGTGCTCTGGTAACTATTTTGCTTTTGCTTCTGCTACCTTCACATTCATTACTTGTCGACAATACGGCAGAGACAATAGAAGTTGTAGAAGTCGTTTGCTGCGTTCAGGACTTTGATATATTTGTTTCATTATTTTGGTTGTTTTCTTTTTTTGTACAGTGAAAATTTCAGGAGCCAGGATGGGATCCATCAAAACAAGGGGTTTAGGATTTCCTAATATAGGCATGTATACCTGAGTTAGTCACTTCAGTTTTCATCAGCAGATAAAAACTGCTGCTTTAAGGTGTGATTCCTTACATCTCTAAGTAGATAACAATGTTAGGATAAGAAGTATGCTCTAAAATTTCTTGTTGCTTCCTCGAGTATGAGGAAAGTCTGACATGACTGGGTCAGATGTAGGTGCTGCATTGTAAATATCTAAACCATCTTTTTAAAGAAAATAACAATTTTCTCAGGATCAGGTCCTTCATCCTGAAAATTAGTTAATTTTGTTTTCAATAGGTCTCATTTTATATTAGATAGGCCAATATATTCCCTGTGATTCTCTTAGATTCACTGGAGCTGCAATAATTTGTGCAATCCACTAAACACAATCTTCATCCTACAAACTTGGAAGGATTACTCTAGAAATACATGACTACAGTGTGAACAAGAATAACAAGACTGGGTCACAGTTAAGGAAGTAGCTTGTTTACATACTTCATTCAGGTGAACTTAATACTACAGGTATGTATTACTTTTGCAATTGTCACCATGCGTATCCCCCCTAATTAAAAATTAGACAAGTAAAGATGTAAGATTCGAAAAATATATTTTTTCCATTCCATCTCCACAGGCTTAAGAAATCATTGTACACTGGGAACACCTTCTGACTCTAAATCAAGACACTGAAACTTCTTTTTAAATATTGGTGAGATATTTTTTGACCTGGTGTTGTGCCACTGTATAATTACTTCCATTAGAAAAAGAGTAATTAGAACAGCAAAGAGCACAAAAACCAGAAGGCAGAATTTAACTACTAAATAATGAATGCCAACCCTTAATTTATAGTTAACGAACTAAACTCTCCCAATCCACTTATTAATATTTCATTTAAATTTTGAAGAAATTAAGGAAACATTGAGCATGCATAAAATCTAGAGCTAGCTAGTAATATCAAAGCTGAGTCTTTCATGTATACATAAATCAATCGGAAAGTCCGTGTATGTGGCACAGGGAACATTTTTGATATTTTGAACATATAACGTGTTTAGTTACTGCTCTGGGATTAATTTAATTTAAAAAATGTAAAGAGCCTTTTCACAGTGCCGCAGAAGCAACAGAACAATTACTTTTTCCAGTCTTTCTGTTTTACACATAAGGTTAGGAAATAGGGGGCATGTTCTTCTATTCAGGTACATGACTAGTTTGAAATGTTCATTTCCAGCTATGAGAGAGGCTCACCAAGCCTCTTTCCATCATGGTCAACAGGGGAGGCACCAAATGACTGGAGGGTGACCAATGTGACGCCCATTTACAAGAAGGGTTGGAAGGAGGATCCGGGGAACTACAGGCCTGTCAGCCTGACCTCGGTACCAGGAAAGATCATGGAGAGGATTATCTTGAGTGAGCTCTCATAGCAAGTGCAGGGCAGCCAGGGAATCAGGGCCAGCCAGCATGGGTTTAGGAAAGGGAAGTCCTGCGTAACCAACTTGATCTCTTTCTATGACCATGTGACCCACCTTCTGGACGCAGGGAAGGCTGTAGACATTGTCTACCTGGACTTTGGTAAGGCCTTTGATACCGTCCCCCACAGCATTCTCTTGGAGAAGATGACGAATCATGGCATAGAGAAGTGTACTCTTCACTGGGTAAAAAACTGGCTGGATGGCCATGCCCAGAGAGTTGTGATTAATGGGGTGAAATCTTCTTGGTGGCCGGTCACCAGTGGTGTCCCTCAGGGCGAAGTTTTGGGGCCAGTTTTGTTTAATATCTTTATCAATGATCTGGATGAGGAGATCGAGTGCACCCTCAGTAAGTTTGCAGACGACACCAAACTAGGTGGGAGTGTTGATCTGCTTGAGGGTAGGAAGGCTCTACAGAGGGACCTGGACAGGCTGGATCGATGGGCCAAGGCCAATTGTATGAGGTTTAATAAGGCCAAGTGCCGGGTCCTGCATTTCGGTCACAACAACCCCAAGCAACGCTACAGGCTTGGGGAAGAGTGGCTAGAAAGCTGCCCAGCAGAAAAGGACCTGGGGGTGCTGGTGGACAGCCAGCTTAACATGAGCCAGCAGTGTGCCCAGGTGGCCAAGAAGGCCAACAGCATTCTGGCTTGTATCAGGAATAGCGTGGCCAGCAGGAGTAGGGAAGTGATCATGCCTCTGTACTCGGCACTGGTGAGGCCTCACCTCGAGTACTGTGTTCAGTTCTGGGCCCCTCTGTACAAGAGGGACACTGAAGTGCTGGAGCGTGTCCAGAGGAGAGCTACCAAGCTGGTGAGGGGTCTGGAGACCAAGTCATATGAGGAGAGGTTGAGGGAACTGGGCATGTTTAGTTTGGAGAAGAGGAGGCTGAGGGGAGACCTCATTGCCCTCTACAACTACCTGAAAGGAGGATGCAGAGAGGTGGGTGTTGGCCTCTTCTCCCAAGTGAATAATGACAGGACCAGAGGAAATGGTCTGAAGTTGCGGCAGGGGAGATTTAGATTAGATATTAGGAAGAATTCTTTTACTGAAAGAGTGGTCAGGCCCTGGAACAGCCTGCCCAGGGAGGTGGTTGAGTCACCATCCCTAGAGGTATTTAAGAAATGTGTAGATTTGGTACTTCAGGGCGTGCTCTAGTGGCAGAGATTGTAGGGGTTTTTTTGTGAGTGTATGGTTGGACTCGATGATCTCAAAGGTCCTTTCCAACCATGAAGATTCTGTGATAATTCTGTGATAGTTCTATTCCACCGATATACCTCACACTTACATTTTCTAAAGACTTACAAAATAGACGTTTGTGTGCTCTAGCTGGATATTAATGCATGTTTGGAAGAGATTTCCAAAGAAGTGGAATTCAAGGTGAACAACAGTAACAAAGTTCCATTTCTGGATGGACACGCAAGAAACCACAGAAATCCAGCATAAGAACTGATTGTGTCCAAATAGCATGTGTTGAAGATAGAGAAAAACGAGACTATGGTGATCAATTCACATAGTAGACCTTCCTTCCAAGGAGGCTGTATAAGTGGACAGTAACTTGCTGGTACAGTGGTTTATGTGGACCAGGGAACCACAGAGAAGTCCAGACTTAGTAGTTTTTTCTGTAGTATTGTTCCAGTACTGATTTTCCATGCTTAATTCTCCCCATTCAGACAAGCACTGTTTAACTTTATGATCACTGGCTAATTACCGGTGACCATAACCTGCTGATTTAACGTCTAGCAACTAAATAGACATTGGAGTGTTTTTCTGTTTCTGTTCTAGAGCTGAGGATGTGGGATGTGGAAGGCGTAGTAGGCAGAAGACTTGGTGAAGAGAGAGGCATTGAAGAAGGAGTCACCAGCCATTACCTATTCTGACAGCTGTCCTGGTGTCCTGTGTATGCAGCTATAGTCAAGAATCCAGATGGTGTGAGTAACCAAAGCAAAAGCCAAATTTTCCAAACTTTTGCACTGCCCACACACTGCTTTGAATATTGACCTAGAATTTGGAGCAAATGTAAGTATTATGCTGATTTTTCTACCCTTAATAACTGAACCCAAAGCCAAAGAGAAAAACAGCTTTGTTTATCCATCTGTCTCCTTAATAGCTTCTACATTTAATAGGTTGGATTTTCACTTTTGTTTCTGCTAATTAACTAAATCTTTCCAAATTGTTTGCTGCTCTCCCTGAAAGCGTGGGCAACCTTTGCCCTACTCAAATGAACTAAAACACTTTGAAGCTGAGCAATCTTATTACCCTGCCAGGTTATATGGAGGATGTAATTTGGAGGCGTTTCTAAAAATTACCATTGAAGTTATGTTACCTTCTGCATTTTGTTTTTACTGCACATCGCTAACTCTTCTGAAATGCAAAAATTGAATTTAGTGATTTAAAAAAGCATTCCCTAGTAGTAGGAAAACACTACCCACCCCATAGACTGGTTAAAGTCAGCTGTTTTGGCATAGTGTCCTACTGACATAAATATATATATTTATATATTATTTTTTAATTAAAAAAATATGTTATCTTCTACAAATCTGATAAAAGCTCACACAAATGTAAATTGCTTTGCCATTTTTAGGTGGACTGGGGGCCCCAGCCATACTAAAAAAAATGCTAGGTACATACATCTTCTGTTTGGAAAAAACCTTCTTTGAAGTACATCCTCAAGTAACTTGCCTTTCTTTTGAGCTCCAGCTTCCTTTTCTTTCACTTCATTTTAATTGCTTTCACTTCACTTTTAATCCTTCACAATAGTCTGCAAATCTGCATGCTATAATATCAGTATTATAGCTCTCATATGCCATTATGTTTAGCCCTCCCTAGCTGAGTCACTGGGAAAAAAAATGAGTTGAATGTTACCCCAGCTGGTGCAATTATCTCTACCACTAGTTCTCAAGATTGCAAAGAAACACATGGGTCTAAATACAAGCCATTTTAACCAATCAAAAACTGTCATCCACTTAAAACTCTCCCTCTCATCTTAACTAGAGTTTAAAATTCCAGTGTAAGAACTCCATATATGCTGCAGATCCCTTCCTCCTCTAGTCATTCAGCTTTCAATTTTCCAGCCCTTTTCAGCCCTTCTTTACTTATGACCAGCAGAAGTCATTTGCCTCCCCTGAGAGCTCTCCAGTCTAATTTAAGGTCTGCATCAAAAGTGTTTCTGTTCATTGTCCAAAATAATTTAACAACTGTCATTATTACCCACACACACTCCCAAATACATTCCAGGTGATCAGCCCTATAACAATCTTTGAAATATTTCACATTTAATCATTTAAGTACTTTGCTAAACAAGTAGCTCCATTAAGTAGATCCATACTGTGGAGATAAAAAAAAAACATTCTAATAAGAGGTAGGACGTAGAATATAATCCACAAAATAATTGTGCCTGTTAATTTGAAGTTCTGAATGTGACATTTCAAACAATAGTTATGGCTGCAGTGGCTGAGAATTGTGAGATACTTGTCTTAATGATGTTATAAAGTTAAATTGTCTTGAATATTTTTGTTTGTGTGCTCAAAATGAGAATTTCAGTAAATCGCTTCAGTTATATTAAAAAAAAAGTCTCTATTTTGTGTTGCATAAAGGGCAGCACTCACACAAAAGGGAACTTTTTTATATTATTGCTTAAATAATCATAAATAAAAAGAATTCTGTAACAAATATGAATGCCATTATGCGTGAGCTTTTTCATCTTTATTTGTTCCCAAGCTTGAAGTAAGACAATGATTGATGGGTGTGTGAAAACAATATTCCCACTACCAGTCTTGCCCTTTAGCAATCTCTCTGTACTTTTGTGCTGTTTCAAATCATCACAGGCTCTGGTGAGATACTAATGAAGATGTTTATGGTTGCCTTAAACCAAATGTAATATTTTAATTTAAAACCGATACTGATTCTCGTTGCAAAGGATGCAACCACAATAATTTATAGACAATACAGCTTTCCAGCCTCAGTTAGTCCACAGAAAGAGTTATATTGGACTAGTGAACTTACCTCTAATGTATCATGTGATTTTTTTTTTTTAAATTTGCACTGAGCAGAGACCATGATGAGTTTGGAAAAACAGGAAAGAAAAGGCAGACCTTTCTCTTCTTCCAAGAAAACAGTCTGGTGTGAATTATGGCTTTTTAGACTCTTCATGTGGCCACAAGCAAAATATTTTTTTAAAATTCTCTTTATTCATATTTCTCCATCTAGAAACAATGCTATACATGGGGAACTTTAATCATAACAGTGAGATTACTTGTATCAGTGAGATGACTTCCCCTCATAAATAATTGCAGGATCAGACAGGATCAGGTTTTGATCACTGTAGTTGGATGGCTGTTACATTAAAATATATATTATCAACACCTACTGCAAAGGAAAATGTCCTTTTGCTGGAAATTTGATTTTGTTGGTATTATCTGAAGTGACATTTTTAAACCAAATCTTGAGTTTCTGATTCAGCTTCACATCAAACTGACAGGAAAAAAAGTTAAATTGTTAATTCAAAGAAAATAATTTATTTTCAGCAGAAAAATTGAAATTTTTTACAAATGTACATTTTCTTGTTACTGACATCTTCAATTTTCTTAGTGATTTGTGAAAAAATTACCTTTGCTTGAAAAGTGGGTTTTTTTGGCCAACTTCATGCTTAAATAATGTAACGAAAAGGATTGTCCAAAGGTGATATTCATGGCTTAATCCCTCAGCCCACAAATGTTTTCCATACTCAGAGATCAAAAGGACCTGTGTGTTCACTTACAGTCTGGGTTCCCAGTCTGATCCAACACAGTGAATCTACACAATCATGTAGGACACAGACTGAAACGTCTATTGACGTAGTTGTAATCTGCTTTCATGTAGTGATTCATTTTCAGTGTCCTGGAAGTATCTCTGTTTTTGACAGTCTTTCGTCCTCCATTTTACCAGTGGAAAATTGCGGTATGAGATGTCATATTCTGTTTTCATGGATAGGCCTTGCACAGGATTCAAGCCAATGCAGAACTAGACGTTATTTCACCTATTTCTCCTTCCGTACTCAAGAAAAGTAGAGTTCAGTCTTCAGTTTTGTATTCACATGTTTCAAGTGTTTCATATGTAAAAAAGCCCCCCACGTTTTAGATTTCCATATATACCACTATGTGGCACAATGCATCATATGACATTTGGTTTATACAAGCACAAATATACAAAAGTAATCTGCAGTGTATGAAACATTCAGGAAAGAGAATGTCTGAACAGCTGTGGATTACACGAATCTGCAGATCTATTAACTTTGAAATTATCTGTCTGATATTTATGAAATGCAGCCAAAAAGTAAGAAGGGCTGCATGTAATGCTGCTGATTTAAAGGCTACTTTTCCCCCATGATGTACTGGATGACAAAGGTCTTTCATGTCTTGTAAGTTTTTCTGCCTGAAGCGCAGGCAGCAGTTAATGGCCCTTCTGTGTTACAAACCATCCTGGATTATAAAATCTTCAATGGGACAATAAAATAAACTAGAGTAAGAAGAAGAAAGAAAATACAATATTAACAGCTCAACATTCATTTACATTTCTTGGAATAGCATCAAGTAATTGCAGAGGCTAATCAGGGTCTGGTTGTAAGGAATATATAAAGAGTTTATAGGGCAAAAGACTGAAGGATCCAGTATGTGATATGAAGAAACAGTAAAATGAACCTCCTGAAGTGATATTCTCAGTTCTTCAAGCATTCTGCTTTTGTCATTTTTTCCACTTTCTATGGGTTTGTTCTCACTTATTAGCAACTTATGTTTATAGGGAAAGGACACACTGAAAAAAATACAAACAGAACTAATAAAAATAGCCCGAAGGGCGAAATACACAAACAGATGGAAAGAGGCCAAGCAGATCTGCAATACTGAGTGCTTTATACATTTCACCTTGGTTGAGTTAATGGTTTCCAAGTAAATTGATCCAAAGTTCTCTTCCTTAATAGTATTAGAAGAAAAATGTAAAACACATAGTAAATAAAATTGTTGGTCTAAACTAACTTGGACAATTGCAAAAAAAGGACGTTATGCTGTCTGTATTACACTTTTGTTATTTTAGATTCTCTTACTAAATATAGTACCCTATCTATTTACGAGAGTTTTGGTTTACACTTTCAAGGACAATGCTGCAGAAATCTGAAGGGCCTTCTTTCTTTT
Source organism: Dromas ardeola (assembly GCA_013398915.1). NCBI lineage: Eukaryota > Metazoa > Chordata > Aves > Charadriiformes > Dromadidae > Dromas > Dromas ardeola. The sequence goes on from VYZM01015417.1 coordinate 142,764, forward strand.
CTGTTACACTGCTGCCAGGCAATTAGTCGTAGGAGGAGAAACAGAGAATGTATTTCTCCTTGAAGGATACCAAGATTCACACTCTGAAGAAGCAATTTTGCAATCCTGAATTATGAACCAATCACATGACCTTGAAGCCGCCTGAGTTAGGAGGCAGTTCCCATTAACGGGTTGACGAAATGTCATCTTTGTCTCTGAGCGGCAGCAGCAGAGCGAGATGTAAGTGTTCCTCGGCAGCAACCAGCCAAGCCGTCAGACCTGAGCAGGTCTGATTCTGCCCAGAACTGCAGAAGCTGGCAGATGGCTGTGGAGGTGCTGCGCACCCAAAAAGGCATCCCCTGCACCTGTGGGAAGGCTTGGGCACACCGCCGTCTCCCAGCAAACGAGGCAAAGCCTCAGTTCCCAGGGTTACTCTCCCAGCATATCAAAAGGTAGGGTTCCAGCAAACCTCAATAAAATCAATAACTTCAGAAGATCGAGTCTCGATGGTGGATATGTTTGCGTAGATTTTCAAGACTGAGCTTTATATTTGCAAATAAAATTTCAATAGAGAAAAGTACTCTGGTAATAATGTGAGTTTTATTAAAAATAAAGGGCTTAATTCCTCTGTTCATCACTCCAGGATTACATTAATGAATTTCCTTTCCATGGAGTTATAGCCAGTGAAAAAATCTCCAGATTTGCACCATCATAAACCTAGAGTAATGTACTGTGGAGTTCTTGCCCATTAGGTGTGGGGAGTATATGCATAGCAAAACACTTTCAGTGATGAAAGGCAAGATTTGGATGGGAGTGGAAGGGTGGGAGTAGGCTTTTCTTTCTTTCCTCTTCCTCATTCATCTTTTTTTTGTATATTATGAGCACCACCTTCCTCTTTTTTGCATATTATGAACATTGTTTGAAATTAATTTGCCAATCAAGTGTCTGATTAAAATGTTATTTTATTTAGTCTATGGTTAAAGTCACCCACTTGAATGAATAGTTTTTCACAAAATGAAAGAAAGCCAGAACAGATGGAGACTGTATTAATATCTACACATTATTATCTCTGATAAGATTGACATTCACTGAAATTTTAGACTTTATTACTCAACTGTTTGAACAAGAAAATGTTCAACTGACAGTTGACAGTTTATTTTGAGGACTTAAAAAAAAACCTGGCTTGCAAATCAGTTGTTAATGTTTGGCTTTGTAACAGAATATAACTTCTTTAGCTACAACAGCTTCGCTTACTGATCAGAACACTTTGCTCTTCATCTAATATGTGGAAAGAAATACTATGCATTTACCATCTTCAATGGCTTTATTCATAGCTCTAAATTCAACACTTGGAAGAAGGCATTTATGAGATTGAGCCACAATACACAATCCTATCACCAAGTCAGAAACAGCAGGGGATAGAGGAGAAAGGTTGCTTTACTGCATCAAATCTGCAGCAGTAATCTCTCTGAGTGGCGGAATTAGTGTCCAAATGTACTTGTGAATAGTTTACAGATACGTTCCTTTTGTTTTTCACTATAGCACGCACCAAACTAAATTAAACTACTTCTGGTCAGACCAGGAAATGAAAAATGTTTCCATTAGATGCAAGAAAATGCAAGATTAAGATAAAAAGTTTCATTCGTTTTTGGTAGATGAAAGCATGTAAGTGCAAGCATAACTTTTCTTTTGCCCTCATATATGGAGACTTCTAAGGGCTGAACTTAAAAGCTGTTATTGTGTGCTGCCCACAGACGTATGAATAAAATGAGGTTAAGGGTAAAGAGAACCCTCAGAAATGCTAAAGTGCACTCAGGGAATTTCTCAAAAGTATATAGTTCTTACTGTAAATCTACTGCAGAAGTCTTTCTCACACCTCTTTTCCATCTTTGTGCAGCAAGGAGCAGTTTAGGAGCAGTTAATGTCAGCATGTGTCTAGTCCAGCTGGTTCTCCTGGAAGCAGCCCATGAGATGCTGAGAGTTGTTTTGGCTCCTTATTGTTCTAGAGTTAACAAAATGGTATTCAGTCACATTTACTTCTAGATATGCAATGATATGAACATGTAATACCACACATGGATACTAACTAGATGAAGGATGTGGAAAGGGAAAGAGGCTTGATGCCGATCTCAGCGCACTTTTGCAGTAGTGATATTTCTCTGACTGGCAGGGACCTGATCTTCATTCCTCATGCTGTAATCAGAAGTTGATACACACCAAAGAACTTATCACAAGTCTTATCACTTGGGTCTCTAACTCCAAAAGGCTAAAATTATATTCTGTGAGGATTGTTTATGTACTGTAGGCACAAAAACTTGAAGTACCTCATTTCTCTGACTCCATATGGATAAGCGGAGTGATAGAAATGACAGACAGACACAAACACATATGAAAAAAGAGACATTTGGGACGGTTTAATAGATTTTAGTATTGCCCAGTTTAAATGCTCTAACATAGCCATTACTTCCAGTGATATTTTGGCACCGCTCTGTACTCAAATTTACTAGGACTTGTGGAATAAAGAAAAATAAACTCAAGAAAAACTTATTTAAATAAAAATTCAGTAAAGAAAGAGAAATCATTCTAACCAGGAAATGGTGATAGAAAAGCAATATATTTATTGTGGCTTAACCTGGAAATTAATACTGCAAGGTACCGTATACTTCTATCAAGTTCCAAGTGCTCTGAACTTTTTAGGTTTACACCACTGACAGGATGGAAATCAACACCTTGTAGAAATGAATCACCAACGAAAATCCCCAGACAGACCATAAATAAAGATTTAGTGGCTTGAAAAAGAAAATTAGAACATGGTTTGGTTGGTACAGATAACAAAAATCACCAGCAAAAAGTAGAGTCCAGATTCTGTTGTGGTTTCGACATGTGTAGGTGTTGTTAAATGAGTATTCTGTTGAAGGTTTAAAAAGCATTAAAAACAATTGGTAAGCATGACATCGAGTCTGCAAGTTAGCAATGAGGCACATAAATACTTGTTTCATATTAGTAGAAAGAGCCAGAGGCTAAATTTGAGTATTAAAAACAAACATACAAAAAAAAGGTTCCAGTGAAAAGGAGGAGGCAGGACCTGTTACTAAAAAAAACCACCAACATAACACAAACAGACAGACAAAAACGCAACCCTTTTTCTTTGTTAAAAAACAAACAAACAAACAAACAAACAAAAAAAAACAAACCAGAACATAAATTAATTCTGCCTGTTGAAAAGACAACTCGTAATGTTTTCTTATTGAGGCAATAGTGGTCCAGAAGAACTGCTTGCTCAAATATGGTAGGTAATAGAACAAAGGTCAGTAAAGCATGAAAAAAACATCAATAGAGTTATAATCACTTTAAAAGAGTTGAGGTTCTGGGTCTACCTAGAAATACACAGAATGTTTTAGTTTATACATTCAAAGATACCCCAAGAACTGCGTGTGACAGCACACCTATGAAATTCACAGAAAATTTAGTGGCATGTTTTGAAAAATGTGCCTCTTCAGGACTACTGGGTGGCAAAAGCAACTTAATTCAGATAAATGAAGAGTTCTGATAACTTTGATGAGCTTTTATCATGGGTTTTCACACATCATGCAGTATGAGAAATGAGAAGGAAAAGAGCAAACTGAAGCAAGGTTGTATACGTCAGAGTCTGTCATCAATGAACATGAGGCTGGAAGTAATCCAGCAGTGGGTGATTCCTAATGGAAATACTTTGACTTCACAAGATAACTTTGACAAGTCTTTAACAGACAGGATTCTTAGCCAAAAAGAATACGTAGTGAATAAAAAGGAATAAAGAAATGTAAAAGTTTCATAAACTGAGAAAAACAGAACTTCCAGAATAAATGATCAGTCAGATAGGTGAACCATGTAGGACGTACAGACTAAAATATGACAAAGTAGAAAGTCATTACTCTAGAAGATACTAACAAGGGGAGAACTATCCATTAGAAGTATTAATAAACTGTATTTTGACCAAAGCTGAGGAACGTAGACCTACTCTGTATAGCTTGGAGTAGCAGTGTCACCCTTATATGAATGAGATACATAAACTTTTCCCATTCAAGAAGGAGTATGACATGGGAATATTTTATGTATTGCAGGTTGCAGGAAGGGAGTTTACTTGTAACATAAAAATCTTTGACACTTCGAGCACAACTTACCAGCAAGTGCAGACAAATCTATTTCATGTTGTATCTCCTGACAGGCACCACCACCTCTCTCAAGGGACAATGAAGAAGTCCCAGTTCTGTTCTCCCTCCCTGTTCAGTGCCCTTCAAGTATCATGTGAATAAACATATAAATGGGTGATTTTCTTTGGTTTTTCTGTGGGATTGAAAACTCTCTTCAGTCAACATTCAAAAACCTAACACAAGTCTGGTTTAAGGTAATGACAATTAAGTTGTTTATTTTTGCAGTGGATTGAAAATATGAACTCTGATCAAAGGCTGCAATAAAGACAGTGCCTTTCAGATGTGAATGATTTACCTACTTCAATAGTAAAGAACGAGATGAAAAGATTTATTTTCCTGCTACTGTTATTACAAAATTATTACTAAGTTTTTATTATTAGTTATTATTAAGTAATTATCAAAATGATTAATTGAAAAATAATTCCTCTGTGATGCAAAATACTCTGTGTTCCTACAGGATAATACAGATCACTGATGACACAGCCATCAGAGAAACCATTCCTAAAGTCCTATTCATCTTTAGTGTAAGTGTGGGTATCTGTCCATCCATAAAGACCATGAAGGAAAACTGTATCTGTTTCAGTACAAATAAATGTTGGAGAACGTTTATTTTTATGCTGATTTTATACCTCCATTACATTAAGTTTAAAAAAAAAAAAAAAGATAGAAATAGGTGTTATGTACTGCAAGAAGAACACAGTGTAATTTTTTGAGATTTCTCTAAGGTGAAAAAAGAATAATCCAAGAATTAGTTGCCCTATTTGTCAATGTGTCAGCAAAACCAGAACCTTTGAATGTCACAAAACAAGAGTTGTGGATGTTTTACATAATTTTTAAGTTGCTGCTATTATTACTACATGTGACCTTTTCCCAGAAAACCTAAGAATAATATTTTAAGTGCTTTTGTAATCTCTGATAACTGAAAAAACTGTTTAATTTAGCTGAACATTATTACGTTATTTAATGTAATTTTAGTACAGTCTAACAGCCTTTGGTATTTCACTATTTTTTTAAATGGTTGTATTTTAAATCATTACCTTCCATGAGCATAACGTATCCTTATTCATAAAGTCTGCATAGAGCGCAAGACCACTGAAAGAGATTCACTTGCTCTGAAGTAAGTAGAATAAACACCATCAACCAGCGCCTCCACTAGGGTCTAGCTCTTTCATGGTTGCTAGATAAAATAAATACTGGGGAATCAAAGATGTGAAAGGCAGCCAATTTCTCTATTTCAGGGTTCCCATGTAGTTGCTTTAATCACTACACAACTGAGTAACTTAGTTACAGTCTGGTGCAATAAGCATTTAAATAATCATTGCAAAAATTACTTAAAGACTTGCCTCAAAGTGCCATAGTTTATACTGTTGGCTGGAAAAAACATGATTCAAATCTGCTTCCATTCAGTCTCAGTCTTCCAAGTGACAGGGGACATTCTTGTCACTGTGGTTTTGCCATAAGGGTAAAATGATGCTCTTTCCCCCCTCTAACTCATGTTACTGTGGTCCACAGAAGAAGGAAGGTGCACCGATTCCTCAGCATGCAATTCCAGCTCTGACCCTGAGCTGACTGCAGATATTAGCAACTCGGCACTTTCAGGAGTCAGATGGCTGAATGAATTTGCTGTGTGTGAGTTCAGGCACCATTAGCACAGTGCCACACTGACCAGCTCTTTCAAGAATCTGCACTTTGGATTTGACATCAAAAGTAAAAAGCACTTGAATGAATTTGTGAATAATGTTTGAAAGACTACCTCCGTGTCTGCATTCTAGTGAAATAAATGAGACTTCAGTGCCTCAGAGGCTTCAAAACTCCAACAACCGTGAACAGATTAAGCAAAATGCCCAATTGAACATAAACTTAAAGTGCAAGTCTTAGACTTTGGATCAAGAGCTGGGCCTGGATATTATATTATATTGTCCTGGTTTAAGCAACACAGGACTAATTTATCTTCTAATACCTGGGAAAACTGCACTTTTAGAAGACTCCAGTGTCTGAATTTGTGAAAATATTTCCGTTATAGCCACTATGGTATGTGGGTTTCAAAGTCTCTGTGATTACGAGTTAGCCAGGTGCAGGGATGAGGAGTGAGACCCGGACACTTGACCCAAGCTGGCCAACAGGATTATTTCATACCATGACCATCACATTCAATATAAATTTGAAAGTTTGCTGAGGAGTTCTCTCTCTTCCTTGGTGGCTGTGAGCCTGAGAACTTCTTGCCCCGGTGCTGGACCCCTGAGCCCTTCCCTTCCTCCCGGAGCCATGGCACTCGAAGTGTCTGACATTTGCTGTCCACTGCTGGGAGTGCACAGCTTCCTGCTGATAGAATTGGCTGAGTATAATCCTGCAAAATAAAATAAAGTAAAATTTTTGGTATAAAAAGGATTAAATAAGAAATAATACCAGAATTACTCATACAGCTACGTGGTGCCAAGTACAAAGAGGCTATTTACCTCTTCTGCTAATATCCACAGAAGGAACAGTAAATTAAATTAAACCAAAGGGAAGAATTTAAAACTGATAGCAATTGTCCTTGTATAGAACACATAGTTAGCCTCCACTCATTATACCTGCTTCTCTCTTTTTCCACAAAAATAATAAATAAGGTCAAACCACACCATGCAAAGAGGTTGAGGCATTACTATGTCTTGTATGAATGAATATGTCTCCTCTATTAGAGAAAAAAAAATATTATGGTGACTGAAAGGAGTTCCCATGGGGAAGAATCATCATTGTCCACTATGAGTTTTTCTCTAGTAACCTTGGAAACCAGTGATGCTGTTCTCTATCCATGAAAATAAGAGACCTGAACTGGTGTGAACTGGCCCAGAAATGTCTCCATCCTAAATGCATCATAATGAAAAAAAGTCTAAAATCTTCTGGTTCTTTTTCCCCGAAAGCAATGGAAACATTACCATTGAGTTTGTTTAGAGCTGAATAGGAGTGTAAATATAGATTTTCTTAATGACCACGAATGTTCCCTCTTGAGCTACATGAGTTTCATAAGCAGTATATTGTGAAGTTGAGTCAGTAGAGTTACTTAATTGTTTTAAAGGCTGAAGCTAGGATTGCCTGGAAGTGCAACTTTGATATAAGATTAATTTGAACATCAATTTCAGTGAAGCTAAAGGTCAACCTAACAAACTATCAATTTTTTAAAAATTAAGCTGTCTAGAGAATTAAAATAATGTTTTTAATTATAATAAAACCCTAACTTATTGACAAAATGTGGCGGAGGCAGGGTGCTTGTTATTTAAATCTTATACAAAAAAGTTCAAAGGGATAAAATGCCTGCATGGGTCCATATGCCTTAGGCCCTGGGGGAGCTGATCCCTGTGTACATTTTGTTGAAGTTGCCTTGTGCGCTGCAGTCTAGCACTTGCTTTTGATACCTGTTAAATACGGAAGTGTTTTTTTTGAACACTGACGAATTTTAAAATCCTCTGCATCAGGGAGGAAAAAAAGAGAGTATTTTACCACAGCAAGGAGAAAATTCCTTCTTTGTAGTAATTGAAAAGATAACTTGAGGCACTGAAAAGAGGGGGAAAAAAAGCCCCTCATGTTTCATATTTTTTACTATTTATTATCAAGCAACTCATAAAGATGGGAAGATTTTTTAATTTTGTTTTAAGATGCGATAACCTGAAATACAGTTATTCTATAACAGCATGTATCTAACTTAGTGGCTATCTTTTGAGTACTAAGACATGTAAATTTGTACTTAACAGAACCACTTTACCCTATGGTTATGAACTGAGTTAAAGCTCACTGCAGTGAATGGCTGTTGTCACCTTGCTTACACATATACATAGGACAAACAACCACAGAATTTGACTTGCTGGACAGAGCACAGAAGTACAAAAAATTGAGTAGGGGTGTAGTAGATCAAATTCATTAACTCCTCGTGGCACCAGACAGGAATCATATCAATTCTATTTTCATTGAGATAGTGAACTACAATCTCTTAATTGAATAGGTACATTCGCTCCAAAATCTTCCCTCTAATTTCATAGTCCTTCCTTCTTTTTTTCTTCATCTGACCTATTCCTGGTTCCAAAATACAGTCTCCACCATTTTTTCCAGCTGTGATTTTATATTTTACTATTCTGCACTTCCTTTGGGGCTCTTTCTTTTCTAATTATCACACTAAGTAGATCTGGCTCTCTTGCTCACAGCTTGATCACTTTTTTCATGTGTGATACCATCTGCCTAATAGGCTTTCTTATCTGGCTTGAAGGGGGGGCTACTATTGTAGATTCTGCTGTATATCCCCAGAGATTTTAATCCATGTTTTCTTATAATTAAAAAAATCCCTTCTCATTTTATAGCTGATTTCAGCAACAAGTTTTTTAGCCTCATGTAATAGAATATGCCTTTTCTGCAGTATGTTCATACAAAGCTCATAGCAAGACTATAGGGGGTTATAATATTTTCTATTAAATGTGTACCTCCAAGTAGAGATAGTCATCATATGCATGCCCTGAAACAATCATATTATTCTGTCTACTAGCAAGGCAAAATTCTCACCTAGAACAAATCAGTGTCGATCTGATTGATTTTATAGATTTTAATAATGCAATGCTGATTACGAGAGCAGACCTAATAATTTTATGATGATTGTTTCTGTTAGACAAATTAATAATAGAAATGCTCCAAGAAATTAAATACTCAGCTGCCAGTAGGGAGCATGGATGCCTGGGGCTGAATTGAGATGAGCTTGTACAATCCCATATCCCTTCTGGAAGAAGGATCCTGCTCTTTGTGTGCAACAATGCCCATGGCGTAAGAGCCAGAATATCACCATCTAATTTATTTACTGTAGGATTCATTGATTAATCATTTCTTTGCATTCATTGATACAGAATACTACACAGAAATATTTGCTAATGCACGTAGAAACACCTCCTCCCCAATAGGACTGGTTTTGTATACCAGAATTGTGTGAAGACTTGGCAGAAAATAATAGCAAAACAAATTTGTTCTGCAAATTTTACTTTCACAAGAGATTGTCTTAGTGCTTGACCTTGTGAAGGAAGTTATAATTGATACTTGGAGGTAAAACACAATATAATTCAATCTGCAACAGGCAACAGGAAAATAAAGAAGGAGCATCCTTATTTTCTCAGGCTCATGTCAAAGATTAACACTAAGAAACTGCTATCGTACTTTTCCTCACAATTCATGAAATCCTGGCTCTCTCAGATTTCATGGTAAAGTACCTCTTACTTTCTAGAGGACCAAAATTTTATTCATATTAAGGCATTATTTGGTATGTTGAAACCTTTGTTTTAAATGGCACTATGCTTATATAAAAACTGTGTTAAGAAGCTGCGACCATCTAGCTTCAAAATGATGAGCTCTCCTTCTAGACAAAACACTAAATTAACATGTAACTTGATGAAATGTCAGTGACGTCACTGAGTTTACCTCAGTGAGACATTAGGCCTGAATTTTTGGGGCATATCAAAACACATATGCAAGGAAATGGTACTTAGAAAAATGCCAATTTATCACATTAATGGGCAAGCAGCAAATGATTTATGGAAAACTTCCCAGCAGGTCTGATAAGTGACATAAGGCATCTATAATTGTTCAAATTTCAGTTGTGTGGCATATGTCACACAGGTGCTTGTTTTGATTAAGGTCATAACATAGGTTAAGATTAATTCCTTACCTTTGACAAGTAAGTATGTGTATAATCATCATTTTCTGTTTTGATTGATGCTTTCACATCGGAAGAAATCCACTTACCACACTTACCGCAAAGTTTAAGACAAGATTATCTGGTCCTCATTGCTATTTTAACCCAGAGCAGCCAACCTGAATAGACACACCCCTAATGACAGACAAGATGATCTCTCCATCCAGATGACACAGGGTTGGTGTAGGGACCACACAAGAATTTGATGAAGCTAACCTTCACTTTAAGTGGAAATGCTGTTGTATTCCAGTCACCTGAGTGCACTGCTGTTTCAGCTGAAATATGCTTCAGTGCACCACACGATTATTCTGCCATCTGCACAATGCCAGTACAACTAATACACAGGGAATTTGGATGTAACCAGAAATACATTAATTATAGTGGTAAACCTTTTTCACAAATCAATACTGTTTCAGTAGTTCCTCTATACTAACCTGAATGCAATGCAATAGAAGCCAGTAAATCTCAGTCATTCATTAATTCTGTCATCAAAAGTTCCATACATAGCTTCATTTTCATTACTTTTGCTTTATTTGATATCTCTGTGGATAATGAATAGACTTTCATGAGTATTCTGGTACACTCTACTGAATTGTTTGACTTTTCACCCATGTTTCTTAAGAGCGTACAGTCTGGCACAATTCAATATCTATTACCTGTAGGTTAACCACAGTACCTGTGAAAAACAGTCTTTCATTTAGCTTTGACTTAGAGGAGAGTCTTAATTTTAGAACTGCACTGTGAGTAGGACATGTGGAAGGATATAGCACAGCTGTTCAAATACAGGCCACCAGATGTATATTACATTATGGTCAGTTCCTCACCATTCTGGAATTTATCCACCATCACGCAAAAATATTCCACTCAGTGAAAAAAAAGAAACACTTTTCTGTCTCATCAGGAAGATTGGCCTAAACCTCTAGATGGGGAGATTATAGTAGGCAGAGATAAAACAAAGTTATAAAGAAAGAATAAGAGAGAGAAAACTCTCCAAAAAAGAACAAGACTAGCTTAAAAATAATAACTAAAAAAAAAAAAAAGGAAAATTGGACAATGGAGAAAAGAAATACCAGAACCAGGTTATCATCATCTATAAAAATAGTATGGCTCAAATAATATTGAATTTTTCAACAGAATAAAACAAAAAAAAAAAA
>VYZM01015420.1:41773-103916 GCA_013398915.1 Dromas ardeola
TTTCGGGGCGGCCCTGGTCTCCTCCCTGCTGGGCTACGTCCTCTTCGACGCCGTGGACGGCGGGGCCGGGCGGTGGGCGAGCGGGCGGACGCGGTGGGCAGACCTGAAGAGCACGCTGGTGTTCGCCGCCTTCACCTACGGCTTCTCGCCCGTGCTGAAGACGCTGACGGAGGCCATCAGCACGGACACCATCTACGCCATGTCGGCCCTCATGCTCCTCGGTCACCTCATCTTCTTCGACTACGGCGCCAACGCCGCCATCGTCTCCAGCACCCTGTCCCTCAACATGGCCATCTTCGCCTCCGTGTGCCTGGCCTCCCGCCTGCCTCGCTCCCTCCACGCCTTCGTCATGGTCACCTTCGCCATGCAGATCTTCGCCCTCTGGCCCATGCTGCAGAAGAAGCTGAAGGCCCAGACACCCCGATGCTATGTGGGGGTGACGGTGCTCTTTGCGCTGGCGGCGCTGGTGGGGCTGGCCACCGTCTCCAGCGTGGGCGCCGTGCTCTTCGCCTCACTGCTGCTCGCCATCTCCTGCCTCTGCCCTTACTGCCTCATCCGCCTCCAGCTGCTCAAGGACAACATCCATGGGCCCTGGGACGAGGCTGAAATCAAGGAGGACCTCTCCAGGTTCCTCATGTAGGCCTGGCCCAAGGGGAGAGGGGACCTTCTGCTGTGAGCAGTGTCCTGGCTGGGGGACGGCCCTGGGGGGAGGACACCAGCCCAATAAAGCCTCTCACACAACAACGAGGACCACATTTGCGTTACCCTCAGCATCTGTTGCCAGACCTGACCAGCTTGGTTTTGGCAAAGGAAGGAGCTGAACCCCACAGGGCAGCTCGGGGCGCAGGCGAGCGGGGCAGCGCGTGCTGTGGCCGCGCAGACCCATACCTGCATTTTGGGGGGGGTGCAGAGGGGGTGTGCATCCCCTGAGCAGAAACACCACAGGGAAACGCACATCCGGCTCAGACGTGCCCCACAGCTTGGCCACGGGGGTCCTTCAGCCCCAAGCACCTCAGGGTGTGCGCTGGGGAATGACAGCAGCTCCCCGGGGAGGGCTGGAGGGGCTGGGGGCCGGGGGCTGCGGGCAGGGCGGCAGCGCAGGGGGCGGTGGGTGCTGCTGGAGCCGCAGGACCGAGCACGAGGGCGGCTGGGACGGGCACGGTGCTGAGCCCGGCTCACCTGCGCCCCACCGGTCGCTGATGCCAGAATAGCCTCACCATGCTGCCGGGCACCATGTTACCCTAAATCCTTTAGGAAAGGGGGTGGTGAGGAGGCAAGATGCCTTCCTCCCCTCTCTAACCCCCTCCCAGAGGTGGACCTGGCCTCGCCACAGGGCCAGACCCCGAGCCAGACGGATGGAGGTCAGCACAGACCCTCACAGGTGTCCCCACCGGCTGGGGAGACGCCAGGCTGCTGCAACAACAGTGTTAGGGGACAGCGAGGTCCTGTCCGGCACCGTCTGTCCGGCACCGCACACACGGCGCTCGTGGCAAACCAGTTCTGCTGGAGGCCAGGTCAGGATGAGCCGTCCATGTGCCGGTCCCGCGCCGGGAGGGCTTCCTCCGCGCTGCCCCTTTCCCTGCTCCCAGCTGGGACCGTCCCTGCTCCCGCCGCCCCAGGGAGCAGAGCCCACCAGAGCCGGCACGGCGGGAGGGAAGGGATGCACATGCCTGCCCCAGCCCCGCCTCGCGGGGATGCATTTGGCGTTACCCAGGTTTTCGTGAAACTTCTTTCTTTCGGAAACCCAGCGCTGCAGAAGTGCAACTTTCTGCTTGATTGACCCCATCCCGTTGATGGGGTCTCCCCCCAGCAAGCAGGCGCTTGCCGCAGGCTCCTTGGGCTTTCTCGGAAACGAGCAGCCCCCGGCGGAGTCCCCGACACCTCCAGCGCTTTGTTACAGCTTTTGCCAAGTGTTAAAACGTTGCTGGTGTTGTCGTGGTGACGGCTACATCTCGTTTGGGTTTTAATTAAAGAAAACCTGCAGAGGTTTAGAGTACGTGCTCCAGTCTCGCAGGGAGCGCAGAGCAGCCAGATGCTCACCCTGAGGATGACATTTTTTAGTTCTTCGGAAAGAAGACTTTGTTTTTTCACGAGGAGGTTTCCCAGAAAACTGCTCAGCCACCAGGATGCCCCATCTCGTGCCGGGCTAATGCCGTTGTAACGCCGCCATCCAAAGCTGATTCCCAGAGCGCATCGGTAGGGCAAGGCTTGAGCGTAAATCAAAAGTAAATTAAATCCAGCCTGCCCGGCGCCTGCTGTTAATGTCTACCACGGTAGAGGCTACAAGGAAGCAGAGTTTCTGCTGCAGCCATTCCCCCAAGGAGAAACAGTTCCCCAAAAATACTCTTCCCAAATTCAGATTCTCAGAACCAGCTCTGGGTTAGAAAAAGTGCGAACAACAACTACCCAGACACCATTTCAGATGGAAACGGGCACAGACACCCGCCATCCCCTCTGGTGCAGCTGGAACTTGGTGGATCACCTACGCAGGTTGATTTGGGCTTTGATTCAGCAGGAGACACCCACCCAGCTGCAGGCAGGACGCGGGACGTGTCCCGTCCAGCCTGCCCTCGGGCAGTTCCATCCCTGCCCGCAGCCCCAGGGCCTCTCTGGTCCACCCAGCTCCTTCCCTGGGCCTCCTCCACAGCCTCAGCCCTTGCCCAGAGATGGCCCGAGGAAAGGCTTAGCCCTCCCGTTGGCTATCCCGCACAGATGCCCTGCTCTCCCTAACCTGGGAGATGAAAATATAAAGCCCGGTCCACAGCCTGGATGCACAAAGGATGCCCTCTGAAGGAGGGAAAAAAGGCAAGAGCGCGCCAGGGAGAGGAGAGGAGGAGACGCAAAGGCCTGTCAGGGTTTCCCTGGGAGCTCTTTGACCTCCTCCTGAGGACACACGCTCTGCAGTGCTGCTGAATCATAAAATCATAAAACGGTTTGGTTTGGAAGGGACCTTAAAGATCATCTAGTCCCAGCCCCGCTTCCAGCACTTTGTGTTGGTTCCCCCAAGGTTCCCGAGAAGCCAGCAAAGCCCCAGGCTGGTGAATCACCAAACCGTTCAGTGTTTCTTAATGGCGAAGCAGACAAGGTCAGCTTGCAACGCCCAGCTGAAGGAAGAAACTAAGCAGATACAAGTTAATGGGCACAAACTTGACCATAGGAAGTTCCGCCTCAACATGAGGAGGAACTTCTTTACCTTAAGGGTGGCAGAGCCCTGGCACAGGCTGCCCAGAGAGGTGGTGGCGTCTCCATCTCTGGAGACATTCCAAACCCGCCTGGACGCGTTCCTGTGCCACCTGCTCTGGGTGACCCTGCTCTGGCAGGGGCTTGGACTAGATGATCTCCAGAGGGCCCTTCCAACCCTATGATTCTATGATTCTAAGAGAGCAACTGGGGAAAAAAAGAAATAAAAATTTTAAAAATAATAATCATAGAATCATAGAATGGTTTGGGTTGGAAGGGACCTCAAATAAATAGATGCCTCACCAGATGACTTTATCAGGGAGTGTAGTGATAGGACGAGGGGTAACGGTTTCAAACTGAAGGAGGGGAGATTTAGATTGGATATTAGGAAGAAATTCTTTCCTGTGAGGGTGGTGAGGCACTGGAACAGGTTGCCCAGAGAAGCTGTGGCTGCCCCTTCCCTGGAGGGGTTCAAGGCCAGGCTGGATGGGGCTTTGAGCAGCCTGGGCTGGTGGGAGGTGTCCCTGCCCAGGGCAGGGGGGTGGAACTAGATGGTCTTTAATGTCCCTTCCAACCCGAACCATTCTGTGATTCTATGCCGAATAAATGGCCATTATGCATACGTCTTTATGCCCGAGGTCAGAATGTGCTCCACAGAACCAAACTCTGCCGTAAGCCCACGCCCAGTTGGGCAGTAACGCTGGATGCCCTTTGAGCGTTCTCGGCCTGAGCGTACCGGTCTGCGGCTGCTCTGACGGAGCACACACCGAGGCCAAAGAACCAGGTCCCTCTCAGTCGGTATGCAACCAAAGCATCGTCAACCAACTGCAAAGAGTTAAATGTTATTTTGCAGTGCAAGGAAGTGCAGTTTCTTCCTCTTAAGTTTCCAAGTCCACTGAGATCGAGTACTTCAGCGGGACATTTTCTTTTGATTTGGAGCTGGCCAAATGCGAGTAATTGTAAACTGGCCGGGGATAAGCCTCACTCCTGGGGGAGCTGCTGACACGTGCCGTCTGGAATCTCCATCTACAGCCTCTGCTGCAGGGAAAGGCAAGCATCAGCCACCCACGCCGTGCTGTCAGGGGCCCACATCCCTCCCCACGTGGGAGATGGGGATGTGGGAAGCCTGGAAAGAGGCAAGCTTTAGTCCGCGTAGGTAAGATCTGTTCCTCTCTTCAATTCCCACCGTAATCACCAAGCTTTTCTCTGCACATCAGACAGCTTTGTGACGTGAGAGGCAACAGCAACAACGTGTATGATCAGGAAACCAAAACAGAATGTTGGTCCTAACCCATCCGTTGAAAAGCAGCCTAGCACACGTAGTGCCACCAGCTGGTGCAGCACCCGTAGCCTTCTCCACCTAGACTGTGTACCACTGCAGGGTGGAAATAGCACAGACAAGGTTAAAGACCTTCAAAAAAATCATCCCATGAGTTGATGCCAAAGAGCCCGGTGTTTTCCAGCACACCGATACCTTTGTCTTTCTACTTACAAGATTTTAGGAATAGCCACCAGAAAACCATGAAGTTCCAAGTCCTATTTCCAACAACATTTTTTAATCAAATACTTCAGAAGAAGGTAAAGATTTCTGTGAAAGGTTTAACACCATAAAATGCCCCAAGAAAGAAGTTTGTGTCTTACAGCCTAATGCATGGAGCTCAGCTAGTAACTAGAGGAGAACAGCAGCTCCCGGTTGGGGTGCTGTAGGCGGTAAGGCCACACAACTCACGCGTCAGCCACCTTTTATTTGTTGTTGGTTCATCTGTTGGTACCGTGCCATATCCCAGAGGCAACACAGTGAGAGCTTCCCCCGCTGTGGAACAGATTTTTGAACCACCTGGAAAAAAAGCAGCTTGTGAAATACAGCCTGTTCCCACTCCCTCTTACCTGAGAGGCGAAGCACGGCCAGAACCTCCTTAAGAGACCCTGGGTACAAACGCTGTCGTAGTCCTGAAAATACCCAATTCCTGAACTCTGCTGAGGTTTTTTTTGCCTCCGTACCTGACAGCGGTGAGTTACACAGGTGAAAGAGACGGCCAGTCTGAGCTTCCCTCCTCGTCCCCTGCTCTCGGGACAGTCATGTTCATGGGACCGTTTGGGGCCTCCATGGGAAGCACCTTGCCCATGACCGTACTCTTCCCAGACCCAGCAATTCCTAGTTCAGCACTCGCAGTTCAGAGGTTTAGCAGGAATGATTATTTATTTCCCTCTCCTAAGAACGGCTGTACTTGGGGGATTTTTTTCCCCCTCTTTTTGCTAACGCCATTGCTGTTTCTTCTGTTGTGCTCTACCAAAAGACAAAATCTAAGCGAGAAGAAAGAAAAACCTGGTCAAGTCTCCAGCTCTCTGGGCTCGCCCCCCCCCCACTTAGAATTTGAGCAAACTCAGTGCCTGGCGTTTACCAGCACACACGGGTGGTTCAGCAGCTCCCTGGATCCGCGAGAGCTCAGCAGGGACCTAAATCAGCTGGAACAGGAGGAATTGCCCAAATTCAGCACAGCTGCGTCAGACCTGGCTTGAAACCGAGCGCAGCCTGTGTGTCGTCAGCCCCCGTCAGGCCCACACGACACTGATCGCCTCCACTCTCCTGCCCCCATCCCCTGAGCAGCTCCCGCTCACCCTGAGCTTCCTACTACCACGAATTGTCTTGTTTGTGCTCCCAAAACAACAGGCTGGAGTCCTGATGCTGCGTTGTGCCTCCAGTTTGTATCGGCGCGGTGCCTTCTGATTTAGCTGCAACAGTTTGCGAGACATCCCTTCTTTGTTTTCATAGGAGAAAAAAAAAAAAAGTCAATAAAACCCATCAGTTTTCCCCTTTTTTTTTAGACTTGCTCTTTATATACTTCTCTGGCACTCAAAAGCAAGCACGTCTTCTAAATGTTAAATCACAGATTTTATCTTTCACGTAGGGGCAGACACATTTGGAATCCCAGAGGTAGCTACTTCCAGCCGTTTGAGCTCAGATGCTCCAATGAGGTCGGCTTGCAAGGAATTCAGAGGTTTAGCTTGGAAAAAAAACAGTCAGAGCAGCTGTGATTTATTTATAATTGTGCGGATTCATCAGTCTAGAGACTGCTGCAGTTCTTCTCCTTGGACTTTCCACTCAGCCAGGTGCTGTCGCTGGTGCGTTAGACATGGTTTTGGACTCTCTTGTTAAAGAAGGTGGCTGTTCTTCCTGCTAAGGCTAAGCCACAGCCATTTATATGGAGAAATCCTGGTGATTAATGAACTCCCAGCAGAACATCCCTCCCTCCACCACCTCGGAGGGTGGGCATCTCCCAGGCAATTTCTTCCACGGGGTGTGAATGGCTCCGTTGGAGAAAGACTGGGCAGACCCTTCAATAGAAAACCAGCACGCATTTGTTTTGTGACCAGAATTTTTATTTTCTTTATATCCAGGCTTACCATTGACATCTGAAAATAAAATCTTTCATTTACAAATAGGCTAGTGCAAATTAAAGGTAATTGTGGACACACACATATTAAAAAAAAAAAAAAAAAAAAGACAGAGTGCATGTAACAAAAAAGAAATGTGTGTGTCAGGACGATCTTCCTGGAACAGCTGGCGGAGGTCGCCTAGGAAAAAGACAAAAAATGACCCAAAATTCACGGCTGGGGGAGAGGCAGAGGAGAGATTTAAAACAAAAGGCCAAGATACAATAAAGTGACTCGTATACAACATTATCTTACTAAAACGGGTTACGAGAAAAAGGCACAGAACATGCACACTAAGGAAAAGAGCAAGAGCGAGATTAGAATCAGCTGGCTGCACAGCGCAGCCTCCGCTTCCGTCCTCACCGCTTCCCACCTGACTTGCTGGCGCCAGAGAACTGGGACAATCCCATCACAAGCGTGGAGGTCGCTGGTCACAGGCTTTCTAGTTTTCTTGCAGCAAATATCATCCTCTGGAAGAGCTTTTCCCCAGCCAACCTGAAAGTCTGCACCGCTACCTGCTGCAAACGCTGTTCTTGGAGTAGAGCTTTTTAAAATGAGATTCTGATGAAATCGGGAATGATCAAACAAGGTGGATCTATGGGCTGGGTTGGGGTATCTGGAGGGGACGTTGCTGGGGAAGGTTAACACCGTGGGTGACAGCAGTGCAAGGAATCTACTCCGAGCCCAGCAGCAGAGATCCTTGGCAGCTGGTGGCCCGGTGCAGCGGTTAAAGAGCGGCCGTTCCTCCCGTTACAGCACCGGTGTGTCCCCACCAACGTGACGGGAACCAAACTCATAGAGGGGCACGTAACTCCAGCCAGACAGGACACGTGTGACACCGCTGTTCTCCAAGAGGGAGTGCACAGACTGCCTCAGGCAAAGCCATTAAAGGCTATTAAAAAAAATGTAAATCTCTCAAAATGTTATAGCAAGCAAGCGCATACAATGGGGATGTCGCTGCTTTGCTCATCCCACCTTTTTCTCCCCCCCCCCGGCCCCTTCCCAAAACCTGTCTAAGGACCAACGTAGTGACTGTTGCGCCCAGTGAGGAACGTCCTCTCCCGTAGGCAGCTGTTGCGCTTGCTGTGCCATGCAGACCGTCTCCTCCGAGCACCGATCCCAGTTACTTGGCTCAGACTGATCCGGAGGAGGAACTGAGTAATCAAGACATCTGCACATTCGTACACAACCACTTTAGGGGGAAATCCCTTCCAGACATAACGCATACACGTGCACAGTTTTACTCCAGCTCCTGCTCTGGAGGACTCAGCCTGGCTTTCTGCTCAGCTCTGAATCTCCCCCCAGACACGCTTTCCCCAGCGATGAAATGAACACCAGCTCCGGCTTGAAAAACATTCAACATCCGTTCCCCAGCAAAACATCCCCGCAGCACTCCAAGCCCCTGGCAGGGCAGCAGGCTGAGTGCTTCCCGTGGGTGACTTCTCCCCCTTCACCCCTTTTAATGACATCTCCAGGGATCTCAACGCAACACGCATCTCTGGGAAATCCTCGTCGCGGTCCCAACAGAGGCGGAGTGCGGCATGCCGAGATGATGGCGCGAGAGACAGAAGACCACTCATGCGCATCCAGAAAGTAATAATAAAAGCCCATCAAGAGTTACAGTTTATTTCAGGTTTCAGAAATGCAGCATAACATTTTTACAGCAGGTGTATGCGATGCTCAGTAATGACCATGGTTTCGGGAATCGACTTGCTGTGCTCAAAGGTCAACACCGGGAACCATTTACAGATTATGAAACCAAAGGCAGATGCGTTGGCTCATATGAAGTAGGGCATTAACATACAGAGCAAAATTCAGAAAGAAATTAAGCGTTTGCTTCTTACAAAAAAGAAGTCATCGTTTACACCATCCTGGAAAAGTAAAGAGACAGGCAGTAAAGCAAATGGCCGGCAAGACGGGACAAATCATAGATCAAGCAAGAGTGGAGGACTGTCTGGACGGGAGGAGCCATCGGTATCAGCTCGCCTGCAGACAAAGCAAGAGGAAAGACAGGCAGAGTAACATTCGTTTACATGAGGGAGCTGCTCTGCAAGAGCCCGGGGAGGAGGTTTCAATGCCGCAGCGGGAGGAACTGTGCCGTAAGCACACCAAGAGGCTGGATGCCTCCCCGGTGTCACCGGTGCAAAACAGGTTTGCTTTGAATTGAGGAGGTTTGGAGTATTTGAAGACAGAAAGACAGAACTAGCCAGGAATCTCAATATGCTGTATACGTGTTGTGTAGCGTAGCTGTCTGCGATAGAGAGTATAATAGTTTCTATGTTATGCTTTAACACGAAGTGCCATAACCTATGATGTTATCTCCTTTAATATAATAAATAATCTACTTTTATGAGGCTTACTCAGAAAGTGCAACAAGATCAGCAATAAAATAAACACACGTTGACTATGTACATAAGCCTTTTCATTGAACATACAATCTTTTTAATCCTAACACAAGATCCCTTGAGATGAAAGGCCGAGAGCTAGCGATGGCACGCTCAAGCTCTTGGTCAGCCATGGCGAGGTGCGGAGGAACATGTTCTCTAGGCAGAGACCCAGGCTTCGCCTAAATGCGATACTAGATGAGCACCCTCCTGAAGCTCAGCTACGTACATCACCCAGCTAATTATACACCTCGCGTAAGAGCAGAAACTCTGCGGTTGCTTAACGGGAGTCTCCACTACTCCCTGGCAATCTTCTGAGCTTTGCCAGAGGGAACTGAGGAGAGGGAGAGCAACGCGTGCTTCTCGGCTGCGGGAGTTCAGGCTCAGCTCACCCTGGGGGAGGGCGTCTGCAGAGGGGGCAGTCGGAGGCAGCCAGTCCCTCCATGGGGTGCTCGTCCTGCTGTCACAGAACCATAGAATGGTTCCGGTTGGAAGGGACCTTAAAGATCACCCAGTTCCAACCCCCTGCCCTGGGCAGGGACACCTCCCCCTAGACCAGGCTGCTCAAAGCCCCATCCAGCTTGGCCTTGAACACTTCCAGGGACGTCCTCCTTCGGGCATGGAGCGAGTCGCTGCCAAGGCTGCTCCTCTGAGAACAAGGGACAGGAGAGACACGACTCGCCAGCACCAGGAGCGAGCGGGACAAACCAACCCGTTGCAGGCGCTGCACCGCAGGAGGAAACAGGCCGAGGTTGGGAGGACGGGACTTACTCAATTGGATGTGGCAACTCCTTGGGAAGCACTTAGCATTTTTCCTAGAAACAACAACTCCTCGTAGTTTATTCCGAAAAGCCCGTATGCAAGAAGTTAGAGGTAAAATCATCAAACTCTGGAGCTGTGCTCAAGGCTAATTATGAACCTGCGCATCTAAAAGCGTTACATTTCAGGTGCAGGGCCAGAGTCAGATGTGATCTGAATGAGGACGCAGAGGAAGGGGGGGCTGTGCAGCTGTGTCCCACCACCTCCACACCAAGCACAGAACCAGATGGTGCCGACACTGGGGCCACAGGCGCCTCACTGCCTCCTCCTCTTCCTCCTCTCTCAGGTAAATCTACCCTTAAGATCTTCATTTACAATTCAAGATTACTGCTGCGAAAGACAATCTCTTGGAGGGCAGAGTTAAGGATGGTGCTGAATTGTGCTACCTACTTCCTGATGCTTGACAGAAACAGTCATTAAAGTAAATGAAGGAGCGTCAAGTACGGAGGATTTTAAAACATGTTTTTAGGCCAGGATCTGTGTCATCTAATTGAGTCTCCTAACTTACCATCGGTATCACCCTCCTCTCCCGTGCAGCCACACCGCTCTGAATCACCTTCTGGAGGCGCTGCCTCTTGCCACTGAACAAAGGGGACCTCGGACGACTAAGTCGAGTGTTTAGGGGACGGCAGGATAAAGTCAGACCACGGCCTTGCAATATCACTGAACGAGTTTCAAAATGTGGGGTCAAAGCGACATTCTGTGGCTGAAGCGGAAGAGGCGCAGAGCTTGGCTTTCTGTCAGCAGGCAGACAAAGAGTTCTGATAAACTATACACAGGTTTGCTGGTTAGGCAACAGGATGGACTGCTGTAGCTATTTATGAAAATACAGCTAATAGATGGAATGAATGTTACAGCAGAGAGTGCTACACGGTGGAAAACTGCGTAGAACACAAGGAAAATCATCGTAACGTGTTTTCCTTTTTTTGCAAACCCAACTACAGTCATTTTGATTTTTGCTACAAAAATAGCAAACATCAAAATGACTGTAGTTGGGTTTGCAACCTTTTTTCCTTGAAAGCCGGTTCTGTGCACTCGGTGTTGGAGATCTGGGCTTGTTCTCCAAACACCGGCCACTTAAGCAGTCTTCCGAGATCACCAAGATGCCGGTGCTCTGACAAACTCCAGCTTCGCCGTGCTTCAGATGTTGACCTCTAGACTCCCCAGGTGCGCGTCGCAAGTACGAGGTTGACAGGAAATTAAAGTTAAGCTAACGTACAAATCATGATGCTTTCCCAAGCTCGTCTCTCTTACGCAAGCTGAGACGCGATTTGCTTCAGCGGTGAGCACAACTGTTCGTTAATCGGCAGTCTGGGAACACTTAATAGGCCAAATCCCCATTGGTTGTGGCTCTTTGATGGGATTCTTCCTAACCATGGGGCTACAGCATACTGAAGCCCTACATGCAGGCTCAATAAACAAATTTATTGGACTTACTATACCGGGGGCCTTCGAAACCACCAATCGCTTTGCCTAGGGATCTGTAACCATAATTGTAATAGCAGCAATTAGTATTTTTCTGAAGAAACAAGGCCAAACTCATCTCTAGTTTAATGCTGTTAACTTAGTAAATTTTAAACTGTAAGGGTGACGCTGACCCGAAGTGTTTAAAGTGAAGTCATGCAGTTAAGACAAAAGGTATTTGTAATTCATTGATGTATAACGTGCAAAACAATGGGCAGAGAGTGAACACCTGCTAAAATGGTTCACGGCCAGGATGCACAGCTGAGCAGGTCTCAGCACCCGGCTGGAAAAGCGACCCTAACCCCAGGTGTGCGGGCCTCCAGGAGATGCAAAGAGAAAACCTTTATACACTACGCACAGTGGAACTTTATCAGCTAGCGTGAACAAACATCTCAAATCCAAACTAGACGCAAATCCAGGCCCTACCTCTGTGAATTAGCTCACACAGTCCATTTACAGCAGTGCATGTATCTATATCCGTATCTATTTTTCCTTCCGTTTCACAAAACGACCAAAAGCAACGCTCAGTTCTCTGAGTGCATTCATACGTATTACACACACTCACGTACCCGCAGGGCTTCCCATGAGTTCAGTGGGAGTACGAATGCCACCAAGTGCTAGCAGAGGACGAAGCGAGCTGGCACACGCCGCGCTGTCATGTACCGGCTCTTCAAACCGCATCCTTGCTGCGGGGCGAGACGGCTGCGCACCGAGCCTTGCAAGCCGGGACACCGCAGCCCGGTACTTACCAACCACCCAACCAACTCCCCACATCAGCCACCAAATGTGGAAATACAGTAACACACCCGTTGTCCCATACACACCCTTCTCGTTTAACAACGTTCCTTAAAAACTAGACTTTGGATAAGGAGAAATTGCAGGAGAAGCAGCCATCCAGCAAGCTTCTTGCAAGAGAGACGGGGAAGTGTGGGGCCTTCAGAAGAGCTTGGTAAGAAACCACATTGTTTTTTCTCTGCCCAGTTTAGCCATTCAAAAAGAAAACAGGCATAACTCTGTAATTCCAAACGACAGAAAACCTGAAAGGTACAAATAAAAGCAAGATTCCTTTCAGATAAGAGTAAAAAAAAAATTAAAAAAAAAAATTAAAAAAGAATCAAACCAACATGTGCACAAACACGCACAAAGTCAAGCCCTCCTTTGACTGTACGAGCCTGTGAGCACAGTTGCCTGGGTGAACACGCGTGTCAGTAAGTTAGCCAACATCAGCTATTGCAAAAGGAAAAGTCAAGGCAGCGCAGACCTTCCCAAAACATTTAAGACCTCAGAAACAGTGCGGAATGGACAGAGAGTATATCAGTAAAATCGGTTACTTGCCTATAGATGTCCGTACATGCAACTATACATTGGTTATTGCGACAGTTATCAAGCAAGTTGCTTCCACATATTTGGTTAACAATGAATGACATGCCAGAAACTTCTTTTAGTCTAACAGGGATGAATCTAACGGACGAATTACAGTGGGCCGAGTAGGTGAAGGGGGTGGTCTTCGACTGGAGAGAAAGAGAGAAGAAACAATAAGCACAAACACTGAGAAGGAACCCGGCACCCCTTGCTGTCGCTACGTGAACATGCACATGCACCTGAACACAAGAACCTTATTTCTGTGTACGATGAAGCATGACAGCCCCGAGCATCCACGACAGGGAAGAAAGCGATGGGGTTGCCACATGCATACCGTGCCTTAGCTCTCGTGTATCGGGCAGCTCTTCTCTCTGGTCCACAGCCTGGGTTTCTCAGGGGTCAGTCCCAGCCTGGACAGCCACAGAGGGGACTTGCAGGCACATTTCAGAGCGGCCGGCTGCACTGGGGAAGGCAGCCTGCACTGACTTCAGCTGCTGTTTGCAGAAGCAGAAAACCTGCAGCTTCTTGCATGGTTGGGCCAACTGCAGCCACGCCAACGTGCTTGAGTTTGAGGCACAAGTTTCCAGCTTTATATCAATGGCCAGTTACGAAAATGCCAGCCATGGCCGTGGCTTCTGGATTCATGCATTCACCACTACTGTGTTCCTCTATCAACCTCAGTTACTGCTAAGGGACTCCCAGCTTATTTTTTTGGGAGGATTTATGGTTCTTTATTCCCCTATTTCAAATGGCTCATTCAGCACAGGCTCCTGTGTGTTGCAAACCCCTGCATTTCAATTCTGACTCCATCGCCATCTGATAAGAGACCACAGTGCAAGGGTAGAGGGCAGCAGTACCATCCCTGAGCGTGTCCCACCTCCAGTCCAGGCTGAGACCTTCCCCTCCCTCGTTCCTCCAAGGATAACAGACCAACTCTGCTGGACTTGCAGACAGATTCTCTCTGGTAGCTACGTAATTGCCTTTTACATTTTTGTGTGTGTTTAGGGTACATGGTTCGTATCAGTGCTGCGTGGAGATAACTCCATCACCTTAGTTACAAAGAGTATTTTGCAAATGCTCCGTTCCATTTGGGCTAATACACCCCACCACTGAGCAAAGCTTGTGCAGCATCTGAGGTGACAATACCTGTTTTAGCCTAGTTCTGCTAGACAGTTCTGCCTGGCACCACTTTGCGCTGTATAAATATACCTAAATATACCTCACAGCCAGGCTGTTCCCTTAGCAGCACCCTCCAGCAGGGGTTTGTTGCTGCAGTTATTCCAGTCCATCTCTTACACGGTGTTTTTGCTCCCTGTTTTCTTTAACGGGAAGCACCAGCTCTCTCTTTATTCCTTAAGCCAGCCCAGATCACCACGAGAGGGTAACAGCTGCCCTAAGAGAGGTGTGAACCCGTGGTCTGAACAAGGTGGGGAGCTGAGGGCTCTTAGTTCCCATCCAGCTTCGTCAGACTTCGTTAAAGACCAAGACAAATCCTACATCCCTCCTTAACGCTGTCCTCCACCTGTGAGAGCAGGGACAGCTCCTGTCTCCGAAGATTACAAAGGAAACACGTCTCATTCCGCTCAAGCTAAATAAAAGATGAAAAGAACGTTAACAATGTGTTAATCTGCTTTGAACTGGAACATAATATGCGAGACAAATTTACACTTGACCAAAAAAAAAAAAAAAAGTCTTGCTTGGCTCCAAGTGCATCTTGTAGGACAATATTCTCTTTTGGTGAAGAAAGGAGAATTTTAATCCCTAACATGCTACGCATACAAAATATGCCAACTGAAGCGTTCAATTAAATCAACAAGCTAAAAAAATAGGCAAAATATAATTTCTTCATGGTGTATTTTTCTTACAGAAAAAACGTTACTGTGTTAACTATTGTTTCTTGTGTTGCTCCAGTGTAG
Source organism: Dromas ardeola (assembly GCA_013398915.1). NCBI lineage: Eukaryota > Metazoa > Chordata > Aves > Charadriiformes > Dromadidae > Dromas > Dromas ardeola. The sequence continues at coordinate 56,334 of VYZM01015420.1, forward strand.
GTCTTCTGGACCCATTTCCAAAATTTGTAGTTTCATAAAGAACCACTTCTAAGGCTCTGCATTTCTGCTGGGTCGCATTAAATTATTCCTTTGTTGAAATGCCTCACATTGCATTGTTTAGCGCTTACTGAAAACATCGTATCATGTGTATACAATTTACAAACAAGGGAAAATGCACGCAGCTGTCTTCGTATCAAATTTAAAAGATACAAGCCCAAGCATGCATTTTAATACCAGGTTGAATGCAGCACACTGGGTTCAAATAATGTAATTTAGTCAAATTGCTATTTAGCCCAGCAGGATCAGAAACCGGAGAGCACAGTGGGAGGATTTCCTGGATATAATCAGTCAAACCCGAACCTGAACCAAAATCAGGTCTGAGCCCCATTTCCTCCTTGAACTAGAGCCATTATTGCACCCTGACCATTATTTTGAATTTTCCTTCAAGCTCAATCTAGACGTGAACAGAAGAATCCCCCAGCAGGCTCTCCCTTTCCGCTTGTGAGTACCACTTCAAGGAGAAGCCGATACCCCCATGGGGTGCTTCTCCGAGGAGGAGCTGCTGCCACCGCGGTGGCCTGGGGCTCAGCGCCACGCTGCAGCCTCTCCCCGCGCCCCACGCAGAGACGCCAGCCGCCTTCTCCCTACGGCACTGCCCCACGGGCAGCTCTGCCCAGCCAGGGGACACCTCAGCCCAAGCTCTCCCCCACCGATTCCCACCAGGAATACCTTCCGGTGGAGACGCAGGCGTGTATCTGGGATGCTCTGCATACATATGCTTGTGTGCGTCTTCCCAACGGGTACAGGCACGGACGTATGTGAGGAACGGGCAGAGCCCTCCTCAGCTCCAGCCCCTCTCCTCTGCCAGCCCCGTGAAGGTGCTGCCTGGCTGCCATGCACTTGTGTAGGGCTTCCTTCCAGCTCCTTAACTCCACGCACCACGAGTACAGGAGTGGGAGCTGCACCCTGGAAATCAGAGGCGCCTTCCAAAAGAGTGGCAGATGTTTGGGAAAAGACAGCGCTTGGGAAAAAACCTGCAAAAGCACCGATCAAACAGAATGACAGAATGGCCGGGGTTGGAAGGGCCCTCTGGAGATCATCTAGTCCAAGCCCCTGCCAGAGCTGGGTCACCCAGAGCAGGTGGCACAGGAACGCGTCCAGGCGGGTTTGGAATGTCTCCAGAGACGGAGACGCCCCCACCTCTCTGGGCAGCCTGTGCCCGGGCTCTGCCACCCTCCCAGGAAAGAAGTTCCTCCTCATGTTGAGATGGAGCTTCCCATGGTCAAGTTTGTGCCCGTTACCCCTTGTCCTGTCGCTGGGCACCACTGAGAAGAGCCTGGCCCCATCCTCCTGACACCCACCCTTTCAGTATTGATAAGCGTTGATAAGATCCCCCCTCAGTCGTCTTTTTTCCAGACTGAAAAGACCCAAATCCCTCACTCTAGTCCCGCTGCTGACAGTCCCCTGGGCAGTGTCTGGTTCCCTGTGCCAGTAAATGCAGCGAGAGGGGCCGTGCTCCCCAGTCCCCGGGCAGAGCACGGCGCAGGGTTCAGCTCAGGGACGAGACCCCGGCTGTGACGGCACGTAGTAACAACCGGCGCGAGCTGAAGCTCAAGTCCAAGTGAGAGAAAGGACAAGCCCAGAAGTTGCCTATCACTAGATCTCCCTGTGAAGGTTACAAATCATTACGTGACCATTTTTACACCGGGAGTGGGATTCAAACCTTTTTATCCCCCTAAAAGGAGTCTCATCCCCATCTCTCGCGTCTCCCGCTCCCTGGGACGGAGGGATGCAGGAGTCTGGGCACCCAAACCGCCACCTTGAGATAACAGTATCTGTGGGACAAATGTAGTCCCACCTTCCTCTCCTGGGCACCTCCGAAAAATGCAGGGCTGAGGGAAGCTTTAGTGTGATTTCGGCACCACGGCTTTCTGAGCAAAGGTTTCATAAATGAGAATCGCCAGACCCTCCACATGTGGAATATAACCCGGACAGGAGAGGAGAGCAGCAGGGGGAGCTCCAGGCTGCCTGTGGACAGGAGCAAGGGAAAACCAGAGAAAAACAACCTCCCCCAAATCCCTGCTCCGCGCTAGCTGCCATGTCAGTGAGTAAATATGTGACTAAGCCCAATTAAATGTTTAGTCTGAGGCCAGAAGTTTATAGCGGTAGAGACGGCGTGGACCGCGTTTTCTCTGCGTTATCGGACCGATTCCGACTGTCCCGAGGCGCATTCGCGGTGCCGAGCTCTTCCCAGGCCCCAAAAGGCGGCTCCCGATTCATAGAAAGCTCCTTCTTCTAAAAATGTCCCTGCTGCAGTAATTCCAATTTGGTTATTGTCTCCAGCATTTCAGCTGGGTTTTTGAGTTTTGGGACCGAGTCCCGCCGCCTGGCCCCTTTAACGGGCTGCTCAGTCTGTTGTGTTGGTTGTTGGGGGGATTTTTTAATAAGAAAAAAAAAAAAAAAGGGAAACAGTGTTTGTAAAAGTTAGTGCTAAAGGGGCAGGGGATCATAGGTCCCCAGGGTTGAGTAAACGAGTCTGCAGAAAGAATCAGTTCTTCTAACTAGCACACATTAAGCAGACATAAAGAATTTACCAATGAAAATTGTGGACTAAGTATGTATTTAATAACTCCCTGATGTTGCTGCACAGACTCCTTCTTTGAAGAGCTCAGTGGGGTTTTGAACGGAGGATAACTCTTACCCCCATGCAAAAACTTTTTAAAAAAGGAAAAGTTTTACGTTTATTTTTAACCTAAGCAGCACACCCCATTTTTCCAGTTCTAAAAGAACTCCTAAAAGCTATAGCTAGGCAAATGCAGAGCAAAAGAAACTAAATAAAGCAAGTCTAGACTTAAAATTCAATCAGAAACATATGGGAGCTCTTCAAGCATTTGCCTTTCGAGAAGTGCTATCGCTCCCCACACAGAGTCTACAAAATATGCTTTCAGTAACGCATGGCTGTAATTACCATGGGAGGCCCCACTCACAGAAGATGGCTTCTCTCCTCCGAGCACAGCAAACGTACTTCTAAATAAAAGGCTTTCGTTTCCACTTACATTTTACATTCTTGTTTGCTTGCGACCACCAGAGAACACTTGTGGAAGGCACATAACCATATTTTATGATACATCCTATAGATCTGAAATTGTAAACAAAAGTCTATTATTCCCTCCCTTTTCCATGAACTTGGTTTCCCTGTAACGCAGCCGTCTCCGAGTACCCTGATACGTGACATCGTCTTTGCAGAATGTAACAAGAAAATATTTTTTAAGAAATCTCTAACCGGCTTTAAGTCTGACTGCAGGCAAATTTTATTTTAAGTGACAATACAAATCTGGATGTGAGGCACACAATAAAGGGATAAACGAGTGACTTCAGGTGAGGAGTAAATATAGCTTCTCATCTGGGGGATAATTTAGAGAGACTAGGTAACTTGTTCTTGGGATAGTTATAAATACCTTGACTAATTTTATTTTTATAGTTTTCTCTGTCTCAATAAGATCCTGAGAATCTCCCACAGCTTAGCCTCTACTTTTCTGGGCTCTTCTATCAACCTAACTTTTATATGCTACCACTCAACCTCTATCAGCTTCTGGATTTGACAGAAAACCCAAATTGGAAGCGAAACTCCTGTAGCCGTCGTGGTTGAAGAACAGAGGTAAGACATGGTTTGTAAGCCGGATTAGTTAGTCTACAGTCTATGCGTACTTAAAGCTCTTTCTGGCCTACAGCAGATGCAGTACAGCTGCTACGGAGTCTCCCGAACATCAACTCAAGAGAAAGGATCTTGAGTGGAAGTGGAAAACCAAGAGGAGGAAAGGCGCTTGCTACTAGTGACACAGGCCATAAGAAAGTAGGAAAAACAGAAAAAGTATGACGACATTGAGTAAAGCAGGAATCACGGACAAGGATCAGGAGGAGATGACGATTGCGGGATAAGCGAGAAACAGCACTCAGTGGTGATGAACGGAAAAAGGAGTTGGGGAATATCTGTCTGATATTACCAACGTAATGTTCCAAGAGAGTGAAAATTTCTCAGATTTGTTCTTTTACATGAAAGAAACCAAAAAGTAAGAGTGGATGGGAAGAACGTGTCCTTCCACTAGCCACCACCATACTGCAGCAATATAAATCTCCGTTAATTCAAGTGCTAACACTGTTCCAAAGTATTAGGGTTACTGAGGTTCCACTGTGTGTGATTTAACTTAATACAGATACTCCTTTCAGAGGCAGAGGTCCAAAATATGATGGTCCGATAGATTAATTTATTACTTGTAACTCAAGCTACGTTTTCTATATGACCATCATAAATTAACATCTGTCACACGCACATACAAATACATTTGTATGTTTATGTGGGTGTTGCATTTTCGAATTAGTCATTTCAGGGAATTAATGTGTCATATGGAAAACTCAGCTTGAATAAACAAAAAAATTAATTCAATGGAGCGACCAAGAAAGACTATTATTCTTAACAAACTGTGTGTTCCTGTTTGCTCTTCAGCAGGGAACATGTCAAGGAAGCAAGCGTGCAACACAGTACCGAAGGACTGTCCCAACCTTTCAGCAACCCTAGGTCAGGATGGTCAAGAGGATCAAAACTGCCCATGGAAGAAGAGAGAGTTCGGAGCTGAGTGACACATTCAGAACGCTGCTCTCCCTTCCTCTGTCCACAGAAGATGACAATAGAAGGGCCCCAAAATCAGCAGGAGGAACACGTAATCTTTGCATAATAGCTCAGGTCTTGTGTACTGGTCTGTGTTTAGCTGTACTGTTCAGCACCAATGTGAATCACGTACCCCGTCTTTGAACACCACACGTCTACTTCTGCCCGCTCTGTTCTTCCTTCCTGTTCACCTTTGACGTCCCTCTGCCTTTTCATCTCTCTTCTCCTTGCTTACCTTGGTGTAAGAAAGGGAGCAAACATCCTGGTTATCAACTTCAGCTGGAATTGCACCTCCTCTTGTCCATGATGACAACAACATGATTATCAGTGTCACTGTTGTTAGTGTAGCCATTGAGTGCCCCCATTCACTAACGATCCAATACAGCTTGCAGGGGACAGGACAGTTTCAAGGAGAGCCTTTCAAGATGCCTGCAGATTCAGGAAGTTTAAATCATCACTGCTTTCTCTCTATTTCTCTGCTATCTCTCATACATTTTCTCTTCTAGCAAAAGGAAGGCTAGAAATGCACTGCTATTCTGCCCACTCTTTCACACAAGGCAAGAAATTCCCTGCTTAACAGCCTGTTATTAAACTACTCTGTTATGAGATTAAATAATTATTGGGGACAAAACACATCTTCAGGTTCTTGCATTTCTGGCAAACAACATTTGCTATTGTTTGACTCTCCTTTTTCAAGTTGAGAGACGCTAAAAATAAAAACCACTTCCTTCTACTAACAGTATCTTGAGAGAGAAAAGGCTAAGGATGCAAAAAAACAAAACAACAAAAAAAAAAAAAAAAAACCAAAAAACCCCACAAACTTTTGCTGAAAATACCTAACAGAATAAATTACTTATTCATTCAGTTCATCATCTGACACTCCCAAAGCAGGCTTCAACTGTGTTTGAGGATTGCACTCAACATCATCTTTATCCCACAATCACTTCTTTCAAACCTTTTCAGGTTCCTTCTTTTTTTGTCTTCCTCTCTCTTGCATCATTTTTATTTACCCTTCCCCATCACATGGGACTGGACTCCACTATGAGTAATGAACAGCTGTTTCCCAGACTGATGAACTTTGAAAGTAACTTGCAACAGTCCCAATAAAACAGCTCTCTCCTGGTTCACCTCATTTAAAAACAACTTTTGTTGAATACGGCAGGAGCAAGTAGCTCAGGAACAATAGTAAAGACAATCAAAACTACCTGAGATAAAATAAATAAGACCAAACCTCAACCCCACATAAAACAAGCGACTCTTCAAATACGTTTGTTTAACTGTCATAGTGTACCGCCCATCAGAAAATTCCTGGACCACTAAGATGGGAAGTGGAGATCCTGCCTCTGGCTGGTGAAGGGAGATGCTGATGGGAGTTAAGAGTCAGTGGCCGTGGATGTAGTACCTGGGTCGCAACGTCTGACATCCCATGAACTTTGTTTTACGTGGTCTTCAGGACAGTCATCTGGAGGAGAGGTACATGAAGGAAGGCGGTGAACAAAACCCTATCGCTAGTCTAGAAGAAAGCCATCCTTGTAGGGGCAGCCATCAGTGAAGCTTCTGGAGCAGAAGTAAAGACCTGTATCTCCTGTATCTCCCGTGGCATTACAGTTCAGCCAGCTGAAGAATCAATTCTGTGCAAATGCCGTTCCAAATTTCTCCTAAGATCGGTATTGCAGAATTACAACGAGACCACGAGAGTTGTTGTATTGTGATATTTTACATGTTTTTAAAACCTGTCGTGACCTGCTTTCTGGTCAATCCCTCCAATATTTATCCTCATTCAGAATGCTACTTCTTTCATGACTTCTGTTAGGACTGAAGTTGCCAGATGACCCCAGGTAAGACGACCAGTATTCCTAAACTGGTTTTGCACATGGCAGCATGGCTACCCTAAGTCGCGTAGCTAGTGTTTCTAATGGTTGTCACAGCCACGGACACCAGGCTGCTGTTAAGAAAGATTGCCAAATATTGCGTTTTGTGGTTTGAAAACGGTCTGAAAAACTTTAAAAGACGACAGAGATGCAAGGAGCAGGAGACAGATTTCCCAGGGTGCGAGGGATGGAATAAGTTGGAAAGAAACCAAGACAAGACGGTGAGAAGGAAAGGAGGGAATACATAGGGAAGGGAGACAAATGTACTGGGCAGGAAACCAAGTGAAGGGAGAAGGTGAAAGAGGAAGCAAACAGGATGGTCAAGAAAGGGACAGCGAGGGAAGGGCAGAAAAAAGGGAAACCAAAAGAGTGATAAAAGAGCCAGAGGAGGAGGGGAAAAAGCAGAGCCCCTTTCTAAAAGATAAGGGAAAAATGAACGGACCGTCCTGCTTGGAGCAGCCAGCAGCCAAAGGAACGTATTACTGGGTTTGCATTTCAACAAGAAATGTAAATTAGCCTGGTAACAAATTACACAGGGGTGTCTTCCCCCAGGGCAGAAATCACAGAAAGAATAATTTGTATTCTCATATGTCTTGTGATTTTGGGGTCCTTGGACAGGCAGAGTTGGAAACATACTATGGAAGAGCAGTGTCCCCTCCTGTGGTGGGCTCTGGCTTTGCACCACCCATGTGGCTGTACATTCTTTCGATCACAGACACGAAATGCAGAATTAAAGTAGTTATGCTTTGTCTTTCTTTTTCCCCTGAAATTCAGCAGGATTTTGAAACCCCTCCATAAAACACTCTTGTCTCTTTGCTCGCCTTAAACACTCCTAATTGCTGATTATACAATTATACTTTTTGAATATAACCTTCGCTGACGATCCATTCAAAGAGGACAAATGGATGCTACCGCGTGCCGGAGCTGTGCTTCTTCTCTTTGGGTGTTCAGATTGAGACCATCCAACTCACTTAGTTGTCCTGCCAGAAGAATTTGATGCGATGGCTATTTGACTATTATTTATATTCCATTAAAAAAAATATAGTAGTAAGCTTTTAATGCTGCAAGGTCAAACTTTCAGAAGAGAGGAGATTCCCAGGCTAAGGCAGGATAACCCTTCTGGCCTTATATGCCTGTGCACTATGGCAGCTTTTAATCAAAGGATCACGTGCAATTTTTTGCAAGGAATCCCCTTATCATTCAGTAATGACATCGAATGTTACTGGGTTAGACACTACATTAAATCTTTCCCAAGAACTCTAATCCATAAAAATCCATCACAGAAAACGTACTTAATGGTTGATAATTGGCAATCAAAGAGCTGAGTGCAGAGCCTGTGGACGCGGAAACGTCAGGCAGCGATGCTTTATGTAGCACTTCTGACTTTGTCTGGACATTTCTAACTGTAATTACTGTCAAGTGTTAAGTTTGTGCCGGGTTGGCAGAAATACGTAATGATGGCTTACAACGTAGATGTAATGTAGTTACAAACACAAGAGGTCACGTAATTAGCCTCGGTGGCATAATAAAACGTAGCTGCGTAGCAGCCATCACCCCTTCCATGCTGGCTGGCTGTGGGTTGAAGTAAATTGAAGGGAGAGTACGAGACTGTTCACAAACAACACAACATTAACTCTCTCCCCGCTGCTTGCCTCCCATGTAAAGACCACCCTCAGCCCCCAGGGACTGAGCACCAGGGAGCCTGAGGGTGACACACACGTGCTCGAGAGCATTTATGTTCCTGCCTGCTTGAGTGGATGGTCCAGCCCTTCAAGTCCCCCGTTTAACCAGTTCCCAGGGTTCCACATCAGGCAGGGTCACGTATGTTTTAATGGCAAAGTGAGTAACAACCTCCAGTGCTTCGTTGGGAAAGCCTTCACAAATGCAGGGTAGCACGGCAGAGCAGGACACAGAGAGAAGAGGGGAGCACCCTCCCAGCCCCACTGACACCACGGGCTCTGCCGCCAGGAGAAAAAACATTTCCAGTTCAATTGTTTTCCTTGTGGCAAAGCTGAGATTCCCATTCAGGACTTTTAACAGCCGTAAATCAAAGCATCCACAGTAGAACTAAAATTGGTCAAGATCAGGCTTCCCAAAGAGGCAGGCAAACACACATCATGGTCAGCTAAAGTGGCTCTAGCGCCGGCTTAAAGCCATCTTACCAAAGCAAGCGCGCAGCTGCATTTTCTTTCAAAATACTACTGCAGCCTTTTAAGAGAGAGGGGGAATAATCTAAATTCTGGCAGCGGGGAACATTTCACAAATCATATATGCTTTGGCATCAAGCCCTTAAAGCCAGGGGCCTTTACTCACAGGCTTTGCTGGGAGAGATCCACCCACCTCAAGTGGGATTAATTAAGAGAGGCATGTATCATGCAAATAGTTTCTGTTTCCTTACAGAAATATTCAGAGCACATAACCCAAAACAGCTTTAGAATCAGAGCGAAGCAAGGAAGAAAATTATTTCCTGCTCCCCTAACCCTTTTCCTTTCCCTGTACAGTAAGCGAGGAACAGAGAGAAAATGCTGAGAGCTCACCATTTCTGTACAATTCCTTTGATTAAATGCTAATAAAATTGAGGAAAAAAAAAAAAAAGTATTTCTTTTAAAGGCAGGGGCTATATTTCACTATAAGGTTCCCAGTTCTCCAAACCAAACGTGTGCTCAGCCACTTGTTGGAAAAGGACAGTCCAAATCTCACCCCTGAAAATTACGGTTTTTTTATCTTAAGGCAGAACAGGAGAAAATAGAAAGCTTATAATTCTTCAGCATGTCAGGATTTTCAGCTCCATGTGACAGTGACGGGGACTGCAACAAAAAGCTCCTTTGGAAAGCTAGATGAACTTTAATAATACAACTTTCTTTTCCGGAAGCTAAATTGTTTCCCTAGATACGAGAGATCCTGACGCTTCAAGGAATCACTGCAGAAAATGGTGGCAGAACAGTCGGAGCACAGAGCACCAGTTCAAAAATAAGTCACAAGGAAAGCTCAAGTTTCCACAAGAGCTCTTCCTCAAAACTATTTTTTTCCCCCCTTTTAAATATCTCAGACCCATTTTCTGAGTCAATTTCCTATGATCCTGTGAAGGCTGTTATTAAAACCAGACCAAGCGTAGCAGAAATTCCAGGGCTCAAAAGAAACATTTAATAGGCGCAGGAGCCGGCCACGCTGTCCCCCTCAGGTGATTTCCCCAGCAGCCCCCTTCCCTGGGATTTCCTCTCCCCGAGTTTAGTCAGCAGGAGAAAAACCTGAAGTTTCAGCAAAACGGTAAACCCTTCCCTCATTCTTAAGCAGCTGAGATATTTTTTTTTTTAATGTCTGAGGCTTTCGTAGCTCTAAAAAAGACATCTAGGATCCAGTCCAGAGGATGTGTATTGCAGATATTTTTCTCCACAAAAATGTCAGGCAGTCGTACATTCAATTGTATATCCAGCTACAGCATTTTAAAAACACTGACCTCCTTTATCAGCCACCGCTTCGCATGCCACCAGTGGCAGTCACGAATTGAGTCGTTCACGGGTTGCTTACCCAAGTGTCTTTTTTGTGGGCTAGAAAATTCCTTCCTGGTCTCCATCCCAACCTATCGCTTTAGCATCAAAAAGATTATCATCAGAACATGCTCTTGGCAAGCCACCTCAGGAAAGCAGAGTTCATGCAAAACCACAGCCAGGCGGGACAATGGAGACATGCTCGTTTGCAAGGCAAGGTGAGAGCCGCCGGGGAGCTATGGTTCTCTCCTGTAGTACAACTGACAAACACTGGATCTCATTTCTCTATCTAGTACGTGATTTATCCTCCCAGGGCACAGGGGAAACACCGGGGCCGGTGCCCTTCAGCTCAGTCCCAGGCTCTCCCAGCGTGGGAATGTCGCTTAGACTTCTCCCCTTCCAGCGCGAAGTTTAATACCCAGAAAAGCAATTCTAGGGTTGTCCCCAGTGATGCGAGCTATGGGATATCCACTAAGACTAAAGACTGCATTTAATGGTTGGGCACTGATGCAACACCACCCTTTTCCTAGGAAATATATGAAAATATTTAATTCCTTTGATATACCTCATTTATTTATTCTTCATGTTATAAAGGGTAATTATATTGGAAGTAATGAGCCTCAAATCTAAGTTACTGACAACTACAAGAGACCTCACCTATTTAAAAGAAAGTTTTTCTCCAAAAGTTCTCTTCTCAATTACCATTTCTAAAACTTAAAATGTGCACGTTTTCCTTTTGTTTCTATTTAACTGGCATTTTTTTGCAAACTGTGACTAATTTTAATGTAACAGTTAATTTTTTAGAAACGGAGAAACCCCTTTGTTCCAACATTGCCTAATTTGCACATGCCTCTCATAATTTAGGAAGTTACCGAAGCCTTCGGAGTCAGAGGCTTTCATATATATATTTATATGTATTTGAGTGGTTATGTGTATTATGTCATTGTGAAAATAAACATAAAGGACATTTTATTCATATAACTTATATTAAAAAAGCAGTTAATGCCATGCAGAATTATAAAATACGCAAAGCTACTTTAAAAAGTACTGATAAATGCAAAGCCCTGGGAGGAAAGGAAACGATCTGGTGATGAAAATCCTGTTCCTTAACTAATTGTTTTGTACCATGTGATCTACGCTGTTAGACAACTACGGACTGTTTTCAACTGGCTGTAAGTTACTCGCCTTGCAGAATAAGAATCAGACTCCTATCGGTTTGTTCCACTGGTTCTACACGGATCGTTCTTGTTCTCCCTGAGAAGAGCCGCTATTTCCTCCGGTGAGGACTCAGAACGGCAGAACTGAGTTGTTGTACCCCTGTCCCTCCTTCTGGTGGAGGGGTAGGTGACCTCTCTCTCTGTGCACCCCTACGTGGGTACAACACAACCAGAACAGGGGTTCTTAGTGGAAGATAACCAAGTGTCTTCAAATTGACTGACTGGAACTTTTTTTTTTTTTTAACAGGAAAAACTTTCTACCTTTTCCAAAACTCGTATTTGGCCTAAAAATTGGTTCCTCAAAACGCCTTTGACTCTCTGCAGGGAACGTCCAATTTTGCTTTGTTACAAGACTTTTTCAGCCACGGTGCTCGACTTTCTGACACAGTGCAGAATCTGTCTGTTATGCTAGAGGGAGAGAACCATGCCCACCACCAGGAAGATCAGACATCTTACCTTGGGACGCTGGGAGGAGCCCGGGTCGGCCGAGAGGGAACCTGAGGAGGTCCTCCAAGGGCTTCACCACCACTTGGAAAGGGAGGCAGTGGTCCTGGGCGGAATGGGACTGGAGGAGCCCCCGACTGAGGGCCTGGAGATGGGATTGCAGGAGCGGGTCCTCGGCCAGATAAAGGTCTGGTTGGGGGATTGTTTAACGTAGGCCTCCTCTGAGTTGAGGGACTTGGAGGAGGTGATCTAGTGAAATATCAGAGTTAAGAAGTTCAGTAAGGTGGGGGTTGGGTGTTGTTTTATTTTGTTATTTTTAAACAGAAATTAAAAGCTTTTTTACACCTATGACAATTGTTTCTCCTTGGCATTTTCCTTAGCTGTCAGAGTGTAACATGTATTTCAGTCTCACACTTAACCTTTCCCACAGACAGCACGATATGATTTCTGACTTATGATAGTCAGAAACAAACATACAAGCAAAAAGGTAAATGTAATGCATTTTAATATTAGAGTTCTAATAACGTTAAGGGCCACCAAGATGATGAGGGGACTGGAACATCTCTCTTACGAAGAAAGGCTGAGGGATTTGGGTCTTTTCAGTCTGGAAAAAAGACGACTGAGGGGGGAATCTTATCCATGCTTATCAATACTGAAAGGGTGGGTATCAGGAGGATGGGGCCAGGCTCTTCTCAGTGGTGCCTGGCAACAGGACAAGGGGGAACGGGCACAAACTTGACCATGGGAAGTTCCACCTGAACATGAGGAGGAACTTCTTTCCTGTGAGGGTGGCAGAGCCCTGGCACAGGCTGCCCAGAGAGGGGGTGGAGTCTCCGTCTCTGGAGACGTTCCAAACCCGCCTGGACGCGTTCCTGTGCCACCTGCTCTGGGTGACCCTGCTCTGGCAGGGGGTGGGACTAGATGAGCTCCAGAGGGCCCTTCCAACCCCCATCAGTCTGTGATTCTGTTGAGTGGATTTTCTAGGACACGGAGCCTGAAATGCTGAATTATTATAACAGCTTGCAAGAAGAGGCCTTGTGGACACACAAACAGGGTGCCAGCAGCGGCTGCTATCTGAAGTATGAGACGAGCTATAAATCCACTGGATGGTCTTCTACAAGGCAGATATCTTGTCTGGTGTTTACATACGTATCCATAGAATATGTATATGGGGGAAAACGTTCTGATTTCCCTCATAAGTGTCATTAATGACCTGGAGGAGTATCTGCCCAAAAAGACAGGCAGGGAGGGAGCTGCTGATGCTGAAATATCTGCCTGTCCTAAATTTCATTGCAATACAGATTTAAGGATCCTTACCTGCGGGCCTGCTGAAGCCAAGAGTCGTCCACAGGAGGGGGTGCCGGGGTCGAGACAGTGCTAGTGCTGATATCCCCAATGATGGCTAGGGCTTCCTTTAGCGCTTGGTACATGCGGAGCATTTCATCTCGCCTCTGCGCCTGTTCAGCCGACTCCTCCATTAGAGTGTTTTGGTCCTCAGAAGAATACAAATGAGCCAGGAGCTCTGCGTTGATAAATTCTTTTACCTATTTCATCAGACAAAAAAAAAAAAAAAAACCCCCCCAAAAAAAAAAAAAAAAAATCCCCACCAAAACAAATAAACAAACAAAAAAAACCCTACTGAAAACACAATACTGAACAAATACACTGGGAGATCCATGGAACCAGGAGACAGACGTATCTCAATTTAATCTGTTTCTCCTGCTGCCTTACATCAATTCTAGTGGTTAGATCAGGGACTAAAAAATGCTGAACTCGGACTGAGCTGACGGTGCAGCAGCCTCAGGTCTAGCTGTGGCCCAAGGAAAGGCTGGCACATGGAGCTGGGCAGAGCAGCTGGAAAAGGATGGACTGGACCGAACTTTTTAGCAGCTGCCTGCACGCAGATGGGCTTAATGCAATTATGAAGCCACGTTCTGAGACAAGGATTCGCATGTGAGGATGAGATGGGTTTGTGCAGACATTCCACAACACACCGCGGCCGTTTTTTGTGTCTGTCTTTGAAACACCGGACACGGTTGGAGCTCACGTTGGTCTGTGTCTCTAAGGTGACACCTGTGTTCACGGTTCATTTCAAACAGGCTTCCCAGCAGCTCCCGGGAGTCGCCTGGCATTTTGCTCCAATTCTAAGTGGCTCAGAAGTAAATGGCAGCTATTAGCAATACCATTAGATATATTAAATTCCCCCGGGAATAGGAATTTTCAGGCTTTATAGCATCTTTGTCAATTATTTTCTTAGCAAAAATTTACCCTACTGTAGATGGGATTTTTCATCTCCGACAACTTTGTCAGATTCTAAATATCCCATCCACATGCATTCAAACTGAAGGGAGAAGTCTCCAAGTAATCTAATTTACTGTATTGATTTCCTGCTACGCCTGCCCTGGTTATGGAAACCTGGGCCACATTAGGAGAGATAAAAAGCTAGAAGGTACTCTGATTAAATAAGACTGTGGTAAATAGACCAACTGCTGACCTGCTAAAGCCTTGCATTTGAGACTTTGATTGCTGTTCTGATCTATTTCTCATCTGGCTTTTTGCTCTATAAAGCTTTTTTGAGCCAGAGCTACTGACAATAATACATTCCCAAGATTCTGATTGCATAAACCTGAGCTCCGTTTGCACATGGGTTTGTGATTCAAGTCCTGACAGTTAGACCAAGGCAACGTTTGTGTTCAGACAAGGTCAGTAAGAGCAGTCGAACTGCACAGGCATGGGACCCTTTATGGTCACTTAGCAATGAAAAGAAGGCCAGGACAGACCTTACAGGGAAACAAAACCATATTCCGTGGGCTTGGTTGTCATTTCCCATTCACGTATGACAGGAGATGCACAAATTCTTAGCAAAGCCTGCAAAAATTTTCCATGAATCTCATGCTGTTTTCCAGTAGATGGTACTGATCAAGAGCCAGAGTACACTACTTTCTTCATGATTGCCAAAAGCTCCACATTAAAAACAGATATCACAGTTAAACAGCATCACATTCTACTCGACGAAATGAGCATTTTAATGGCATCACTTCAAAAAAAGAGAAGAAGTCATCCTAAAATTAGATTAAGGCCAGAGCTGATTGTAAAAGCATTGTTAAACCACAAATATCTGTTTGAAAAAAATCAGACTGTGACAATTATCGTAAGTGATCCCTGTCTGCCACTAGCAGGAGCCTCAAGTAACTCCCTGAACTCCTCTGGAAGGGGAAGACTGCTGCGCTAAGGACAGTTCTTGGGTCAACCACCTTCCTTCTGCAATGGGATGCACTGTACTCGACAGAAGATGATCTTCCACAACAGCCACCTTCTCCAGCTTGGAAAAGGAAGGGAAAGTGACACTTACTCATGCCTTTGCTCCTTTCTAGAAAACAGGAAAAGTCACAGGAACAGTTTAAAACATTTTCTTTCACAGACATCAGACCCACGGTCAAAGCTGAACCATAGTACACATCCAAAATGCCAACGCCACAAAGCCTGCCCTGTCACTCCCAAGTGGGGTCAGACGGGCTTGACAGGCAACTTCATTCATCAGTGGGCAGACTACATCAGGACATCGCTGCCTCAAATGCAAACACAAACCATTCTCTAACCTTACGTTTCGTAGTAACAAGTACTTTATAGAATCATAGAATGGTTTGGGTTGGAAGGGACCTTAAAGATCATCCAGTTCCAACCCCCTGCCCTGGGCAGGGACACCTCCCACCAGACCAGGCTGCTCAAAGCCCCGTCCAGCCTGGCCTTGAACACCTCCAGGGATGGGGCAGCCACAACCTCCCTGGGCAACCTGTTCCAGTGTCTCACCACCCTCACAGGAAAGAATTTCTTCCTGATATCCAATCTAAATCTCCCCTCTTTCAGTTTGAAACCGTTACCCCTCGTCCTATCGCTTCACTCCCTGATAAAGAGTCCCTCCCCATCCTTCCTGCAGGCCCCCTTTAGGGACTGGAAGGGGCTCTAAGGTCTCCCCGGAGCCTTCCCTTCTCCAGGCTGAACACCCCCAACTCTCTCAGCCTGTCCTCACAGCAGAGAGGCTCCAGCCCTCGGATCACCTTCGTGGCCTCCTCTGGACCCGCTCCAACAGGTCCATGTCCTTCTTGTGCTGAGGGCTCCAGAGCTGGACGCAGCACTGCAGGTGGGGTCTCACCAGAGCGGAGCAGAGTGGTAGAATCACCTCCCTCGACCTGCTGGCCATACTTTTGATGCAGCCCGGCATGCGGTTGGCAGTGTGGTTGGTTACTTTGGAGTTTTTCTACTCAGCCGAGATTAATATCGACACTGCTTGTGGAGTATACGCTGTCTACTGTAAGACCACCCCCCTTGTATAATCTGTGATACCCAGGCACCATGAAATACAAATTCTGACATGTGTGTTTTGTTTGTGTTTGAATTGCTAATGGTAACTCAAGGCAGTTTTGTGAGGTAAATGTATAAGGTAATCAACATCCACCCGAAGAGAAGAATAAGGCATGCATTTGGAATACAACAATCTAGGCTTAGGCCTCAAAATATGCTTAGGGACAGCATCTAATTATTTTCTGTGCACTGAGTTTGAATCTGATACTTTCCTTGAATTATAAGTGCTCATTTCCAGGCCCACAAAGTGGAAAGGAAGTTCTAGGAGGACTCGGGAGGTTACAATTGTCATGGAAACAAACTCCTTGGGATTGATTTGTTTCCAGAGTTTTGGAGGCAACACGATGGGGCAGCAGAAAGTACAGAATATGCTCATTAAGGGGGAGGGAGGGTGTTTTCAGTTAACTCCTGGTGGATGGGTTGGACTTCTGAAGACTCCAAGGAACACACAACTTAACAGGACCCACTTTCCATCACAGAGCTTTCCAAGTCTTTGCACAACCTTTTGGCATGGCTCAGCAGTCTTCACGCAAGCATTTCTTTCTCTTTTTAATAGCGCTGATTTTTTAAAATTGCTATTTGAGCTATTGTTTTCAATATGGTATTTTGCAGCCTATGATGCACATGAACAAGTGCATTTATACTTCTAGTCTCACTGTTCACAATCTTTTAAAATGTTTTGATTCCTTGCCACAAATTTAAATTAAGGTGTACCTCCTAGCCTCACTAGCAAGCCCAAACACAACTACAGACTATGAGGTCAATTGAAAGGTAGATGATGTCTTAAGTATGTTGTTTCTGTATTCCATGGTTGGCCAGCACGGCAGACTTTATCGATGTAACTAACAGCTGATGAGATTGAACGTACAAATTCTTATAGTATTCTACTTCTGAGTAGCGCACACACTTCAGAGGCTCTTAAACTATTCCATATGATGAGGTGAGTGGCAGAAAATTTAATGTAAGCTTTCAAAAAACTACTTACCGAACTCTGCAGTTTATGAAATAAGAACTAAAAAGCTGCCCTTTCAAGAGGCACTGAAGTTGTGCTAAGTCAAAGCAGCGAGTTGCTAGATGGCATCTGGAAAGAGCAGCAAGAACACGCTCATCCTATAAAGTCTTAAGCATAGCTGATTTGAGGAAAAAAAGGGCAGTTCCATTGTTACCATGCTCTTTTGTAAAAACTCGCCCATGACTGGAGCGTTATTTGGAGCCTGACTCCCCTAAACCTAAAGAAGCTAATGGAATATCTCTCGCCCTCATGCAAAAATTCTGCTCGTATTTTTTATACCAGGAAATCCCATTGAAATTTCCTGTCCAACCACCTAACTCTGAAGTGCAACACAAATTCCACAGGGCTAATGGAATCCATCAGACAAAGGCTAGAGGTGGCTCTGAGTCACAGGTAAATGCTACTTTTTAACCAGATTTGCCTTATAGCATATTGTTTTTGTAAAGACTGATTAGTTTGATGACCTCACAGAAAAGGTTCTACCCATAACTAACAGGAGCTATGCTCTCCATTATTAATTTATATGGCAGCAGTGGCACTATTATTAAGCTTAGTTTTCAACAAGGTCCATTCAGAACTCTGCCAGGAAGCGAAGGCCAAGATCCCAGTGCAGTGGAAAAACAATGATATCTCAAAGCCACTTTTTTAACCAAATAATCTTCAGATCTAAGAAAGACACACACAATAAATCAAAGAACCACATCTGCTTATCTAAAAAAGCGTCCAGGGCTTCTAGATTTATTCCTTGAAAACGGTAACCTGAAAATATAAAGAAACCTAAATAAAATAAGAACTGCTTTAAGAAACCATGACAAAGGGCTACAGATCGAAAATCAAGGAAGCACAACTCCGCTCTGCTGCTCTCGTGGACTGTCTAGACAGAGCTCCCAACTCCTTTTTCCTGTTATATCAAAAGGAACACAGAGAAAAAAAAAAAAAAATACCCTTGATTTACCTTTAAATAATGTCTTATATTCTGATTGAGATGTAAATGAATTCAGTCTTTAGCATTTTGGAGTAAGCACTCAAGGCAGTCTGCCAGCCTTTGAGAAGGCTGCAGAACTTAGTACTACTACGGAAGATTTGAACATTTTGTCTAAGTGTGTGACATTTATCGGAGCGAGTTCTTCTCCTTAGTACATGCTGTTGTTGCTGCTATATTTGAGAGGCGTGTTTGAGTGTAAGAGACTTGACAGACACGTTAAAATAATTTAGAACCCTGGCTGCTACTTACGTTATTGATCATAAGATGCATGATTGTTTTCGGAATCAAATCTCGGATACATTTGTTGATAATAGACATGTAGGAGTCCACAAGATTTCGAATTGTCTCCACCTGTCTCTCCAGCTGGGGGTCCATGGAAAAGTTGTCTGCTTGGCCATTCTCATCATTCTCAGTCTACACGGAAGAAAAAAAAAAGAAAAGTCAAGTCTTTCAGAGTGCAGTAAAGTGGAAATATATTGGGGACAAAAACCTGGACTTAAACTGTAGTAATCCAGCAATTTAACTCATACAAAGAATGTCTGGAGGTTAAAATATGAAGTAATGGCCTATTTAACATTACTGTTTAGCATCATGGAATTTGGACCTTTAAAGGTTAATGCAATATGAGATGCAAGACCTTCTTCACAAAGTACATCATACATTTCCACACAAATTTGTAATTTTATATCAAAGAAAGTTTTCAGACAAAGAAGCATGGAGGTGATCGATCACTTACTGCAATACTTGCTATCAAATCTTTTACCACTAAGATTCAGCCAGCTTGGCCACGCAAGAAAGCAGCACCGTAAGTCTGGATTTTTAATTTTACCCTCCTACGGGTAAAAAACATTCTTGTTATTTAAGGTCAACAAATTCCGCAGTTCAGCCTCAAATTTGTTAGATGTGAATAGCACCTATATAAACAAAGGATTTATGAAGGATAACAGCAAAAGCACCATTGGTTCCAGCGCTCAAGGCTCAGCATAACATAGGCTGGATTATATACGAGAGGTCTCTTTTGCATTGGACAGAAAAAAAACCTTCTTTGTATGTAAACAGCTGACCTAATTAAAGAAAATATCAGGAACTTTAACTGGAAGCTAAAAGGTATGTACTTTGCTTCAGTCTGGCCTGTATAAATATAAGAAAACCTAAAAAAAGAATAGTAGCCTTTTGGTGAAAATCAAATTGCTTTCTGAGGCTCAAAGATGCCAAAAGAATGGAATTTCAACCTGGAAAGTACAGACAACAATGTTCTTTCCCCAAACTCTGACATACAATACCTCTCCCTCTGAACGACCACCGAAGCCATATTAGCATGCACTAGAATATTTATACCTTTTCTGTTGGTGCTTAGAAGCATAACATAAAGAAACAGCCAGTACTTGCAAAAAGTGAATAACCCAATACCGAGAACTAGTTATATACCAGCCAGACCCCCTATAACCAGCAAAACCCCATTTGCAATATAGAATTTGGCTAAAAAAAAATCTCCTAACGCAGGGTCTGCTTCTGCTCACGCAGCATTGGCAGGTAGCGCACTTCATATTTACTCCTTGTAAACGATGGCTTGGTCAGCCCAGCCTAAATGAAATGGCGGTAATTGTGATTTGTTAAGTTATAGTTTTGTTCCGAAAGAAGATCCAACGTACCATTTAGAAACAAAATGAAATGTCTGTAACAGAAGTTTCGAAAGTTCAGCTCGTTTTTAATTGCAGACGAATTACTGGAAAAAACAACTAATCTATGGACTTCAAAAATAATGAGCGGTGCTTCCTAAAAATCTTGGGACTGTGGAGGACGCTGAAAAAGCTCTTGATGAAAACAGTGTTTTCAATTCTGTAACACCAGTAGACACACCACCCTATAAACCTTAATCATTTTGTTAATAAACTGCATATGCCAAAAAGTCAGAGCATGCAGATTGAGTATTTCCCTTAGTCTCCATGTCTGAAAAGAAACTAACCGTAATGTTCCCTGTGAAATACCAAATAAATGGAAAATCATACACCCATCATATATCCAAAGATTTTCGCCAAGTCACTCCAGACTGAAAATGTCCCCTTCCCAGCTCCCCTGCATTTGACTTCCATTCTCTTCCTTTTCTTCTTTGCTGTCCATATAAAAGTGCATTTTGTCCATGTACTTTTTTTCTTTTCTTTCTTTTTTTTTCTTCACTTGTTTAAATTACAGATTGCAATAAGATTCTTAACTGGCTGAGCAGCAAAGTGACAGATGTTTATCATTATCCTCATCAAGAGAACGTAAAGTAAAAATAGTAATTTGTCTCTGATCTTTAAGGCAAAGGGTAATAGTCTGCAAACATTTAACCTTTTATATACAGGCTCATAGGTGATATTTACAGAAAGTGGATAATACTTCAGGAGTCCATCTCTTGTTTGAAACTGTAACAGAGTCGACTTCATCCTGTTGATTTATTTTCTCTTAAATCAAAAAAGATCACTCTTTCATGAGTTTACAGTAATTTATTATGAAAGCTTCTGGCCACAGTATTCTTAATGATTTGATGTCTCAAGTGAAGGCTTTTCATGCCAGAAACCATCTTGTTTGCATCGCATCATGCACATGAAAATCTCCTTCTAACAGATTTCTGTGCTCTACAGTACACAGAAACACAGAATCACAGAACGGTAGGGGCTGGAAGGGTCTTCTGGAGCTCATCTAGCCCAAGCCCCTGCCAGAGCAGGGTCACCCAGAGCAGGTGGCACAGGAACGCGTCCAGGCGGGTTTGGAATGTCTCCAGAGACGGAGACGCCACCACCTCTCTGGGCAGCCTGTGCCAGGGCTCTGCCACCCTCACAGGAAAGAGGTTCCTCCTCATGTTGAGGTGGAACTTCCTATGGTCAAGTTTTTTCAAGTTTGTTCAACGCCAACAAGCGTTATCAGGCTTTCTTTTGTAGGCTGTTTCTGCATTGTGCCAACAGCAGCAGCTGAGAGTAAGGTTGCCCAGTAAAGCTACGCATCACAAGACAGAAGGGATGTAGACACCCTATTCCGTCTCCATCTCATTCTTTCAAAACGGCCGGTCTTCTCACAGAGCATCACGGTGACACTCGCTTCAGCTAGAATCACAGAATGGTTCAGGTTGGAAGGAACCTTAAAGATCACCCAGTTCCAACCCCCTGCCCTGGGCAGGGACACCTCCCGCTAGACCAGGCTGCTCAAAGCCTCAGTGCTCCTCATCCTTGAGCCAGAATTTGCTGTTCCAATCGCAAGTGTTAAGTGACAGCATATGAGAATCTGGGCTAAGTTTTCATTCAGTTGACTCTTACTTAATAGTGCTATTAATTGTTGACAGGAATGGAATATTATTACTTCAAACAAACACAACTGCAATTACTTTAGGAACTTTTTTGTAAGAGTCCAACAAAGAAACTAGGGAAGAATCTAAAGTGCTAAAAAAACAGGTAAAGAAAATTAGATTCATCTTGGAAAACTCAAATTCAGAACTTCTGATGAAAATACACCAAAGCTACAGAAAAGCAATAGGTGAAAAAAACATGGATGAAGGGAAGGTAACATGGAGGCCAGGATGGTGCTGCCAGTAATATACACATAGCCACAGAGATAAGGTCCTTCCCTTCCAGTACCTAAAGGGGGCCTACGGGAAGGATGGGGAGGGATAGGATTGAGGGGTAACGGTTTCAAACTGAAAGAGGGGAGATTTAGATTGGATATCAGGAAGAAATTCTTCCCTGTGAGGGTGGTGAGGCACTGGAACAGGTTGCCCAGGGAGGTTGTGGCTGCCCCATCCCTGGAGGTGTTCAAGGCCAGGCTGGATGGGGCTTTGAGCAGCCTGGTCTGGTGGGAGGTGTCCCTGCCCAGGGCAGGGGAGTTGGAACTAGATGATCTTTAAGGTCCCTTCCAACCCGAACCATTCTGTGATTCTACTTTCTCTGCACTTCAGAAGAATGAAAATAATATCCGTTCCTTGCACCCTGCAGTGGATCTCACCTGTCTTTCAGAAGCTGCTTTGTGTTGCTTGCATGGAGAGGTTCCAGTTAAACACAAAGTATGCATCATTGCTACTCTTCTACCTTTCCTGCATTTAGACGCCTTCTGTACTAAGAATGTATTAAGGATTAACTAAAGCGTCATACAAGAGAAGGCTAAAAATGGCATGTGAAATCCAAACCACTTAAGTTTGTGGGAATTTTACTGCTGGCTGCAGCGGGAATAGGATTTCACCCTACACATGCACTTCTACCAGAAAAGTTATCAGTCTTTTGAAGACTGTAAACTCTCTGCTTCAAGAGGAATGATTTAATGTGGTACAAAGGGACGTAGGCATGGGGAATTATGTGCAATCCAAAAAAAAGGAATAGTACCTCAGAATATAAGGGTAAGTTTCCTGATTGTGAGAATTATAAGCGTGTTGAAGAATGTCCCATGAAAAATTCACAGCAAAACTGAGTAACGTACTGAAAACTGTCTTGAGCTGGCCACACAGCGAGTGCAATACTTCTAATTTCCATGATTTCATTACATTCAGGGCAGCTGCCAGCATATTTAAGAATGTCTTGTATAACATTCCCGATGTCAGTTTCAAGAAGGAGCATTTGTCTAGCATTTTCATTAGAGCCGGGTATCAACCAATTTTCTGTAATCAAAAAGGCATTCTGTTAAAAATGACTGCGAGGAAGCAGGCTGGAAGGCGACTGACTGAAGGGTAAGAAGGCAAAGCAGCAGCAAAGCAGAGAAATAAGCTAAGAAATAAGTCTGTGGCTGCAGTGAGAAACCAATCATTTAAAATCTGCTTTCATACCTTTCATTTACAGATGCAAGTTCATAACAACAACCGCAACCTGAAAATCAACCATTCTCTCACGACTGTTATTTCTGTTTCAATTCCCAGCTGCTGAACATACAATCTATTTTACCTGTTCCTGTCCAAGTAAGGTTTTTCTTCAATGCACCAACACTCAACACATCGCATTGTCCTAACCTCCCCCCCGCCTTCTCCTAAATCTTTACAACAGATTCTTGATATTCTCTCTTCAAATTGCAGTTTGACGCTGTATATATGATTTAGCTAGCACGCTCTCAGCCGTACATAGCGTGCCTTTTGCCAGAGGACTGCTGAAACCACATGACGGCTTCACACAGTGAGGTTTTCTTACTGGAAGGAACCACAAGTAGATGACAATACAGTACTTTTGTGTATTTACAACAAAGCGAGCAGCAGAAAAAGAACATTTCCCGGGTAGCTTGGAAGCTGCCCTTTTCCCTCACAGAGGGTGACTTTGCCACTCTCTTCCATGCTTTCAGCACGTCCTGACTTCGTATCGCCGTCGCCTTTGCTGAGCCACCCACAGGCTGCCCCTTTCAGCTCCTACGCCTTCATTAGCAGCCTTGAACTGCTGGAAGCAGAGGTTATGATCCGGCTTGCCCTTGCACACACCATCTCTCTCACTTCGTACCCGCGCAGAAGAAAGATATAGCCTAGCTCAATTTGATTCAAAAGCATTTAACTCTCCGGATTAGTTTAAACAATTGCCTACTTATACGACGTCTGGAACCACAAGGACGAATCTAGTACAGACCATTAGCTAAAACCTTCTGCTGAATCCACATACTGCTCCCCGGATATTTACATAGCTTTAATGATCCCAAACGTTCAAAACCTGCGTTAGGCTCTCCCCCCGCCGTCTTCAATCAAGAAGCTGATTTAGAATTACGAGACAGAAAGGAATGACGTATTACCAGAATTCCGACACATTCGGAGCTACTTTTGTCTTATAGTTCTTAACAGGTTGACAACTAATCATGTCAAATCAATCCAATCTCCTTTTAGAGCAGGGATTCAGATCTTACGGGTAAGGTATTAACATTAAATGCCACATATTTCAGACTTAGGAAAAGCTTTTTGACACAATCTCAAGTGACATTTTCATTAGTAGAAGTGTGCTCTCCCTGCACTTACAGGTTAGATGCTCATTTCCATAGAAAAGCTGCCAATGGCTCACCGTCAAACTAGAAAACTCTATCAAGGGGACTTTCATATAGGCTATATTTTTATGTGCTTATTAATGCCTTAATGCTCAGGATGGTGGATTACAGCTTGTGCTTATTACATTTACAGATGAGAAGAAACTGGAAGAGGATGTAAATACATTTGATGATACGACCAGAGTTCACAACGATCTGGAGAAACATTTTAAAAATCTAGATGAAATTCATTATGAATAGAAAATATTTGACTTGGGCAGGAATAAATCATAAACACGCGGCATGAGAATGGCCACTTCAGGTGCAGTTCGGCAGAACGGAATCTGTGCCTTGCTGTTATGAAATCAGTACAAGAATTGTGCATCTAATTCTGGTTATCACACTACCAGAAATTTGTAGCACATTCTGAGAGTGTTGAGAGGGAACCACTGAAGATGATGTTCAGGGCTTTGTGAAATACTACCTGAAAGGAAAAGCGAAGATCAATTGGGACTGTTAAGTTCACAAGAAATCACGTGCAGAAGGGGAGAGATGAGCGTCTTTGCGGATAGGAAAATACGTCCAACAAATATTTGGAAAGCGTTATATGGTAAGAACAGTGAAGCACAGACATAGACGGACTAGGAGAGCTGCAGAAACTCTTCTACAGATGAGACCAACATCCCTCAGAAATGGCCTAGGTACAGAGATCCTGCCTTGAGGCAGGGGAAGGAACTAGACAACCTCTTGCAGCCCTTCCATCCAGTGGGTGATACTGGGTACACAGCGGCATGAAATGACAAGCTCACAACACTGCAACAACAAAAGGTGTCTCTGAAAATACCAAAAAGAAAAAAAAATAAGTTACAATATCTTCTACTTTTCTTTTTGTTCTAAGCAAAAATCAAGTAAAAAAGTAAAACGTTGCCGTGAATTAGCCATCTCCCCTCAAAGAATCCGTCCTCCAATTTCACCATTTGCTGCCATGTACATCTCCCACACAAAGGACTTTTACAGAACCCTCCCTTGCGCTGCGAGTTTTGATTCGGAGCCAACAGCTGCTTCATGCCTTTCAGAACAGACTGCTGGACAAGCAAAAGCAGAAAGAGGCTGGCATAAGGAAAACAGCACCTTTGTTTATAAAACAAATACTACTTTGGAATTTGCAAACTTTTCAGTCAAAGAATTTCCTTGTCATAACAACACATGAAGTGCCCCATATTTATAAGAGCGCATTAGAAAAAAAATAAACATCTAGGATGTGAGATACTATTGGCGTGATATTTGCCATTATTTCAGCGTAGGAGGAGGTCAATGGATTTTGGAAGTTTCAAACACTGGTGAGCTACCCTGGAATTCATGTCATGATGATGAAGACTTGAAGCGTGATGATTAGCCAAGAAGATATTCAGGCTGAAATGTAGGAGGTGTCCCTACCCATGGCAGGGGGTTGGAACTAAACGATCTTTAAGGTCCCTTCCAACACAAACCATTCGATGATTCTGTGATTCTATGAAATTTATTTGTGCATTTGTTACCAAATGCACGAAACACATTCCCAGAGACAACAGCCTGCTCCAGCAGTGGACATTAATTGTGAAGGGAACAAGATTGTTTGCTGTGAAAGGAGGTAATCAATGGGTGGAGGCATCAAACGGACATCTGAGGCTTAAAGGATTAAAGCTGTGGTATGCAGTTCCCCTAAGAAGGAAAGCAAATAGAAGTCTTGGAGCTTCTACCAAAGAAGATGAAAATAGAAAGCAGGAGAATTAGTCATCCGTGATGCCGATCAGAGAAGTATTAAGAGTCATAACGAAGACTAAAACAACACCTTGCTTTTAATATCTGATATTTACCTCCTTACCAAAACTATTCTTAGAAGAAATGTTGGCAGAACTGATCACTATTGAGGACTTATACTCAGCAGTAACCACACAAGAGATGGTCACTGACAAAATTTTCCTTATTCCAGCAAGAGTGCACAAGACTCGGTTGAAGGACTCCTTTGGGGACAAGGAGCTGTCTTATTTTATGAGATTAAAATGTGGCAAATAAGTGCTTAGTGCATGGACGGTGGCTTGGTGAAGGCAAATCTTGGAAAACACGCTGACGAAGTTTACATTTTAAAGCACGGATTATGACTTCACGTGTCTATGTGTATAATACAGAAGAGTTGCACACGTTTCACAAAATACGATCATTTTAGAGGCAGGCACCCAGAATAAAGAATAGAAATCAGTACCAGAATAAAGAATAGAAATCAGGGATCAGTACTGAAGGTGTATAGGTTTAGACTGGATATCAGGAAGAAATTCTTCCCTGTGAGGGTGGTGAGGCACTGGAACAGGTTGCCCAGAGAAGCTGTGGATGCCCCATCCCTGGAGGGGTTCAAGGCCAGGCTGGATGGGGCTTTGAGCAGCCTGGTCTGGTGGGAGGTGTCCCTGCCCAGGGCAGGGGGTTGGAACTACATGATCTTGATGGTCCCTTCCAACCTGAACCATTCTATGATTCTATGAAATCACAATTCTGTTTTTTGTAGCTTCTGTACTGAACTCCTGTTCCATGGTCCCCCTTCATTTCTTCCAGCTGAGACGGTAACTTTTCTGTACCTACCAGCCTGGTTTAAAGAAACTTGCCTAGCGGAGGAGAAGGGCAGCGTGCGTATCCGTGTGCACGCTGGGAGGGACGGACTCAGAGGAGGCCTTGTAGTGGGGGAGCTCTGTACAGCGTCCAGTG
Organism: Dromas ardeola; assembly: GCA_013398915.1. Lineage (NCBI taxonomy): Eukaryota > Metazoa > Chordata > Aves > Charadriiformes > Dromadidae > Dromas > Dromas ardeola. Next base: position 83,064 of record VYZM01015420.1, read on the forward strand.
CAGAGGCTCGATAAATTACAGCCTTGTCTTTTATTTTCAGTTGATCTAATGCAATGTGTCACCTATAACTGCACTCTTTTCCATAATTAATGATGTCTAGGAAAATATTCTGAAATTCTCCTCTGATAAGCACCTAGACAAACTTGATGTTTCCTCTCCGAGACGCAAAAGAGGACGTTAAACTGTTTTCACCCCCACATCCCTGGAGCCATGAGAAGTACCAGATCCGTCTCTGCTGGGCCAGACTAAGCCCTGGTTCACCACAAACTCAGTGCAGTGCCGACAAATGATCTCCATAGTAAATGATGCAAATAAGAAATGTCAGCATGTTCCAAAATTCCTCACTTAATCTTATTGCCAGTTGTATAGTCTGGATAATCAGTAAATAAATCCCTCTAACTTTGCTGAAATCCTTGGGGGCTGAATACACAGAGAGCACTTTCTAATTCATTCTCATTAACCTTCCCAGCTCTAAACAAAGTAATTTCCTACTTTTCTTAGCGTCTGATTTTTCCACTGGCCTCTGCAACACCTGATTTAGCAGCAATGATTTCTCACTTGTGATTTCTGTTTCGAACTGGCATTGTTCTTTCTCCTCACACATATGCTTGCTGGAACAGCACGAATCAGCAAGATTTAAAACCTCCCATTCTCAAGTTTGAAGTCCCTAAAGGGAAATTGCAGTTGTGATGCCAAGGAACACAGTCGTACGTTATTTGACTTTTCCTCAGCCAGGCTGACAGCAGAGGGGGGGAGAGAGGGAGGAAGGAAAGGGGAAGGGAGAGGAAGATGGCATTTTAATAGCACCCACACTGATTTCACACAGTTGGATCACTGTGCTCCGAAGCGGCACCATTTCCTTTCCCCTCTGCCTTGCAGTCAATGCTGCTAAACCAGGCTCCATGGGAAGGATCCTCGATCTTTTTCTCCCAGCATGGACCACATCTTAGTACAGAAATCTGTCTTGTGGCCACCTACCCTTGCAGGCTAGCCCACCCTTTACCTTGATTATTGACAGACCATTACCAACTCCAGCCTTGCACAGACCACCCCACCCGCATCCCAGATGTGACTTAAACGGGCCAACATTCCTGCCGCAACAAGATGGATTATCCCATCTCTTGCCCCAGTTCTCATAGTCTCTGTAGCACCCACAGTAATTGCTTATCCGAAAAAAATTAATAACAGGAATGTGTTTAATCTAATTTAGCAAGTGGACATACAAGAACCACCAGCACCTTACGTAGATAAATCTACCTTTCCCAGATCTTAGTCACATGCCAAACATACCTTGTCCAGAGTTCTTGTCAAAATATTTCATTTGATAATTCAGGTCCTAAGATTCAAAGCTCTCATACACGTTTAAGGGGTTTTCTATGAGCCCTCCATCAGGCAGAGTGACAGCGGCCTACAAATTCTAGCAGGAATTCTTACCCTTGTAGAGCATCAATGATCGCCACCATCCATACTCCCCATTCAAGAACTCCTTTAACTTTGCAAGCAAAAATGTGAGCTGCAACGTTCCTGGAGCAGAAAAACCTCAGAAGAGGAATTTGAAAACACCGAGAGCTTTACTGAAGTGTTACAAATATTGCTAAACAAAAGAAAATCATCCACCCAGAGGCATTTTGGATTCATGCCACAAAAACAGAAACTGAAAATTATTGGGTAAAATTATTTTCAGGGGAAGAAATGAATTGTGAGCAACTATTCTGCACATAATGTTGGACCAAATGAAATTAGATGCTGCTTTGTGACATGGCTTCCATTTTGTATAAATATGCCAAAACCCTGCTAGGTATTCTACAAAACCAGGAGAAAATGGAAGATTATTTTTTTCCCTCCGTAAAATAAAAGCAAACTGTATTTAAGAGACAGTGAGATGCTGGTAATTTAATACACATGTCTGTAAGCGATAAATGTAAACACTTCGTGTTATAAGACCACACGATTGTTGGCACGAACCAAAATGAAACTATAAAGTTTAAACCTTAAGTCACTCTGACCTCCTCTCTGTGGGGAAGTTAAAGGACATCAGTGATGGGCACTCTACCCCGAGGTCCAAGCAGACGCAATATGGAGTTTACCTTTGCAGTTAACATCACCTGGCTTTATCGTTGCCACAAACAACCCTAACCTCGCGCTCTCGTTGGATATTTTTGCAAATTGACTTTTTAAATGACCTATGGCCTTTGCCGTTCAAAGGATTGATTTCTTCCCTCTTCTGTCACTGGTCAGCAGCAAAAGGTAAAGTCAAGACTCATTTGACATCTCTTATTTTTTCAGCTCTTACACCGCAACGTACAATCAAGGAACCCCATTCTTATGGCAACACGGTGAAAAGGCAAACTTCCTTCAGATAGGGAAGAGCAGCTCACACACACTGCCAAGGATTAGAACTGGATTTTTCAAGAAGAGAAACACTGCCACACCATTAGAGCTAAGCCCTCCCTTTTTAGAGGGTTTATGCCTGCTGAGCAAAGCTGGGTAGCAAGAACAGTGGTTTAACATATCGTCCCAATGACTGACTGTCTCACAGTGCAGTTACAGATATAAAAGTTTCACTCTTCTTCCCCCATGGTTCTATTTTAAAATGTTTTCTGTAATAAAATTACTGTGAGACAGCTAAAACCAAGGGCGGGCATAGAACTTGAACCCATGGCCCTCTGGCTTAGAGGTGAGACTATTCCTAACTGAGCCAAAGTGACACATACATAATACGCTTTCAAGGTTTTTAGAGAGCTCTGTCATGATTTAAAAACACTAAGTCTTTGTGGTGCAAACCACAGCGCGGGAAAGAACTGGGGCTCCCTTTTTACTGCTAATTTTAACTGATGAATTGTTTATAATCTCCTGCAAAATACATAAAGCCTTATTCTGCCTTAAGCTAAGAGAGAACAGCCTTTCAAAAGCGATTCTTAATTATAGTGTTCCCCTGCTAGATGGGATGGAGGCAGGTTCCAAAATTGTGTCAGAACATATGAAGTGATAAAATGAGGATGGGTGAGCTATTTTTAAACACACTCAAAGACTTTGAGGTCAAAATCCCTGAATTTATAGCCTCATGGCCATATTAAGACTCATGGATTACATTAAGACCTGCATGGCGAGATTCAAATATCATTTCATTTGAGACACCCTCTGGCTTCAGAGCATGTGTTCCCTACCGGTCTGCCTGCCAAACTGGGCCCCCCCCAGGGAGCCACCTCGAAGCACAGATTATATCCCTACTGTAGACAGGCATTTGGGAGACCAAGGAGATGAGATGCTTCCATCGCAGTGTATTCCCTCCTCCTCTCTTTTTCCAAGACGTTGTGCAAGTGGAAGGTCTTGCCTTTCCAGCTGGGTGGGAAGCGAGTGGGTTAGAAGAGAGAGAAGAGTCTCAGGCAAAAGCACGTAGTTGCTCCTTACTCTACCCAGCGTGGAAAGCCAATATAACCTGAGGCCCTGGTGATATTCCCTCGCCGCAGTCGTGTTTCCCATTTGAAGAGGGCAGCCGGGCATCTGCTGCTGGGACAGGATGGAGAGCCGCTGCCCACTAACATTCAGCCTGGTTCAAACAAACCTGCCCTCTCCTACCCGGTTTCTTCGCCACCGCAGGCTTTACAACAACTCCTGAAACACATCTTAAGACTTTTTAGAAACTCCTGATTTGTAACGAAATCATTGTTCTGCTCATGGAAATGAACCACATAGAGGCATCACCTGGGAAGGAACTGGCACTGCTGTTGCCCCACAAGCTTCCCAGCACTGCCGAGGAACTGCCTGATCTCAGTTCTGACTCATGGCAGCCTTTGGCTACGTAAAAGCTGTTGCCTTCTGTACACACACTGGTTTCTTTTCAGTAATGATCGACATACACCATTTTTTTGAAAAAGGAAGAAAGCTACCAAGTGAGGAGAAAGAAACTGGACAGGCTTCCCCCGCCTTACAAATCGAAACAGAAATAGCTCTCAGACCCTTTTCCCTATCGTTCTTGACAGTCTACAAAAGCTTCAGGTGTATTTTCCTCTGGAGGCCAAATCAGTGGCAGCAAAGGGTTTAGGGCTCTGAGGACACTGTAAATGATTTGCACCATTTACATCATTCATTTTGTAACCGACATAAGGTTTTATGGGAAACCACGGCAGAGAGATGAACAAGACAGCTATTATTTTGGAAAAGAGCAGGCAATGGTTAGAAACATCAGAGAAAAACAAAAGACTTTAAAGCCATTTTCAGGTGAGTGGATTTATTTGTCCAATTTCTGCAATTGCATTTATCTAAGCATCACCTAAACTTGTCGTTTTTTTTTTAATTTGGATTTCCACGCAGCAGTGTGGAACATAAAATCCTAATGAATTGCAGAGAGCCAAGGTAAAAACATTAGTCAAAACAAAACTTAAACCTTATCTTGATTGCTTATGGATTGATATAAAGCAATAAAACCACATAACATGCACAAAACAAAAGCCTTGTAAAAAAAAGTTCAGTTCAAAAAAAGGCCTAGTGAGCAGTTAATAAAAAAAAATAACCTAGTGTTTTGGTTCTGCTAATAATTAACGTACACTCATGTTTCGATCAATAGGTTCTGTATTATACCTATCAGAAGACTACGCTGCACTTATTAGCATTAGAGGGCCTCCCACTTGGAGCAATACTGAATGGATCCATGTTCCTTACTTAGGCATTTTGCAAGCATTATGTATTTTTTACCAATCCACGGTATTAGACCATCCTAAAAGCATTAAAGACTCATTCTTTCCAAACTTCCCTGTCTCGGTCAGAAAGTCTTTACCATTACAATAGCAATGTGGTGAGTTCAGAGACACTTTCTCTTGTTGTGGTGGAGAGATGCCATTGCTGTATGGCTACAGACACCCATTGCTTACTTGAGAATTGCTCCTTTCAGGAGTTGGGCCTTATCCCTCTCCAACGGCAGTCACTAGGAATCTTCCTCCCGACATCCACCAGCATTTACTTAGACTACAACAACCACTTCCTTACATTTCAGGAGGGGCAAAACCAGTTTTAAAGCTTTTCCTACAGGTGTCCTTCACGAGTTTGATTTTCAGGCGCACAGAATTCCTGAACTCCGGTCTGCACCACAAATCATCCTTTGGTTACATCCTGTCCTCCTGCATCCCACTCTGCTCCCAGCGAAGCCCCTGGCAAAATTCCCACCGAGTTTAATAGCCCTGTCCCATTCTCCCCCCAGTCCCTAACCAAGGTTAATTTCTCTTCTCCGAGTATAAACAGAAATCAGCAGGTAAAAAAGTTTTGTCTACTGTGGCGCTAAGGCTGTGGAATTTACTCCCATGGGAGAATGGCACAATAAAGTCATTTGTTTAAAAGTAAATTGAAAACATTCCAGTCCTCTCAGGCTTACAACTATTAGCTTTAGTTTCTGCACAGCGCTGTAGAATGTCTGGCATCAAAGGCACTTTGTGCATTGCACTGAACTTGTCTTGGACCCTGTTAGTGGACTATTAATCACAGCGAACAAAGATCCCATGCAAACACAAAAAAAGACTGATTTTCCCCATGTTCGGCACGGACTAGAAAAGGTTAACACCACGGTTTTCTGGATACGACACATTTTGAGACGCGAAGTGTTGACAAGGCATATGAGAGGGCGCAGATTTTTCAATTGATACTTATATATTTGACATTAAACAATTCTTATTTGTGCCTAATACTCTCTAGAATTAGACAGAAACATACCTCAGTGTAAACTTGCAGGATTTAAATTCAGATGCCTACAAAAGCACGTACAAATTACACCTACGTGCAGATACCACGCGTGTGTGCAGGGGCAATGGTTACTGGCAAGAAAATATAGAGTGATGCGAACCATGGTTCACATGAACCATGAATGCCCATGGCTGGAGAAAGTGAAGGCTTACGCAAAACACGCAGTAACAGAACAACTAGCCTGAGGGAACACAACTGTATGTTTGGAAGTGTTTGAAGGGGAATGGGAAGTGAACCAATATAAAAAGGAAAATCCCTGAATAGGAAAACCAGTCGGTGGGCAGGCAAGCAGCACAGGAGGCACGGAGAAAAGCCCGTGGTCTGGAATCACGGGCTGTATTTCTGGGTGTAATTTACTGATAACATCAAAGGAGAAAATGCTGTGTTGCAGGAGCGTGAATTACCGCGTCCAGCTCCTCGTGGCTGTCATGGGCAGTTTCTCATCATCCAGACCAGAGTCATCTGCCCTGAAGCTTGCCATCTGAGACAAGATGATTTCCACTGGGCTCCTCAGAGCAAAGTATTTTGGCACCAAGGTTTTGCAGACAAAATTTCTTGCACTCTTGTACTAACTATTTCAGGTGAAACAAAAGTTAGTGTATCATTATCTTTCTTTCCTAAGCAGGACAGGAGATGCGAAGGGAAGCAGTGAGGGAATAAATCGCCACCCTCAAAAAAGAAAGACGCATTGTGCAGAATCTCCTAAAAGTATCTCCCATATCCAGCCATCAGCTCTCAGCAGGGCTAACAGACCAGCTCATGCTCCTGCCCGTGGAGTGGGTGCAGGATCACAGGATGAAGGTGTCAGCATGATACTTGGGTCTACAGAACAGCAAGTGCAGCATCCACACTCCACAAAATGGGAATAAAAGCGATTCAAGTACGCACTGGTTTGTTAGTCGAACCATGACTGCCTGCAAGGCTTTTGAACATGTTTTTAAAGAAAGACTTCAAAAAACAAAAAGAAACAAAACACAGAACAAAAAAAAAAAAACCCACCCAAAAAACCCAACCCAAAACCAAACCACCACCAACAACAACAACCACCCAACAAAAAGGCGGCAAAGATGCAAGATGGCAGAGCACGCCAGACTCGCTTAGTGAGTTAACTGATTTTCTGACTAAAGGAACCTTGATGCATCTTTGGTTCAGCAAAATGATACCCTTAGGAGACTGGCAATTAAGTGTATAAAGATGTGTTTTAATGAAAGAATGGTACAGTAAGAAACTAACAGATAACTAAATAGGAAGAAGAACGAGCAGGCTTGAAGGATTTCACCAAAGTGTCCAATGGATCTGTCTTACTGAAACAAAATAGCATGAATTTACCAGTTAAATTTGTTCCTGCCCATAACACAAAATTGTGAGGTACTGTCAATACAACGGGGGATTGAACAGTGTCCTGGAATAACGGATAACTTCAAGGACTGGAAAAACAGAAACAGAATAAAATAGTAGTTACATGCTGACAGACTAACGACAGCTGCTGCGCTGGACTGGGAGCTCATCAGCCTCATGGAAAGAACTAAGGAAACAATAACTAAGGGAAAGAAAGCCCAAACACCTCTAACTGAGCATCAGATAATTCTGAGACACTGCTATAATGAGGTCATGAAAAGCCCAAATGCATTGGTAGTCTCCGTTGTGTGCAACGCAGGTCCAATAGAGAAAACACCGTTTTGTACGGTACTGGTGCGATCTTGTCTGGCTAACTGATGGGGGAGGCTACGTGCCTTCTGGTGAAAGATAACGCCTCACATTTCCCTTGTGTCCAGGGTTGCTGCACTATTTCCTTAATGGTCAAATGAAGCCTTCATGGCCAGAACAAGAGGATTTTAGCACAATCGCAGTGAAATTGCTTTTCAGCCCCCACAGGCCAAAGCACTGCAGTCTTTGAGAGCCCTAGACAGTTAAATTGAAATAGCTCTGCATCTTATATGAACTATATGGCTCTCTCCCTTCCTCCCCCACAAGGTCCTTGTCCACGTTCCAAAGCATACTCCCCTGCCTCAGAGCTGGAAAGGGCTCTGCATCAGCTCTCCCATTAAGCTGGGAAGTATATCTGGGAGGAAAGAGCAAAGATATTTGGTTAGTGGTCTCCAAAAACTCACATGCACACGCTGATTGACCCAAAGCTGCTCCTGCTGCTTACTAGGCCTGGGAAAAGAGGAATGTGGCCTTTGGAAAACACTTTAAGAAAAGTGTTTAAGAAAAAAAGCCACTGGGCATGGAGACTATTGTTTGACCGCTTTCTTCAGTGGGGGCTGGAGAAGTACTGCTTGTTCCACAGGTCTGTGCAGAGTGATGTAGGGAGCCTGGTGAGACTAGAGTAGAGAAGAGGTGTAAGGAAACAATTCCTGCCCTCCCAAGCATGATTTTCCCATTCCTGCCTCTGAAGTGGAGGATCGGTCCTCTGAATCTTCACCTTCTATGGGCATGTATGTATGGAGCAGAGGGGCCTGGAGGAGAGTGAACTGAATGGCAGGAGGAGCAAACGGAAAGTGTCACTGTCAGTGCAGCGAGCTGGTCCCACGGGTTCACTTGTCACTTTCTGTCATCCTTCCAGAAGTCTTTATCCAACTTGGTAAAAGCGCGTGACCCTTGTGTGAAAAGAGCAGGCTGCTGAAAAGGCAGGTGAACAGCTGACTAAACATCTCGATGCTCCCGTTATCACATGGGCTGCTGGTTACAGCTTCCTTGTAATGCAGAAGGGGAGGAAAAACTCCGAGACCCTGGACAACACTGGCCCAGGTTGCCCAGAGAGGTGGTGGAGGCCCCATCCCTGGAGACATTCAAGGCCAGGCTTGATGAGGCTCTGAGCAACCTGATCTAGTTAGAGACGTCCCTGCTTGCTGCAGGGGGCTTGGACTAGATGACCTTTAGAGGTTCCTTCCAACCCAACACAGTCTATGATTCTGTGACCCTAAAATTAACATTTAAATTGATAAAAGCAAGTTGGACTGGACCCTTAGGACTAAGTATCACACCTGAGACAATCACCGGGTCAGTGACTTGTCTCATCTAACAGAATGTTCATTTAGAAATACTGGAGGATCAAATGACACGTTTGAGCATCTGCTACTCCAGCTAAATCTTCATATCCGTCCAGTGAAAACTTTTGGGGTGTTTATCAGAAGGGGAATGGTAGAAGGGGGTGAGAGGGAGGTGAACTCTTTAAAATATAATTTATTTTCTGGCTACCTTCCTTTCATAAGAAGAAAAAAAAAAAAAAAAGAGTTCAGCTTAAATTACAGGCATGCAGACAAGCTCTCTCAGCCCCAGAAATTCATCCTACATGTTGATTAATAGTCAAACTATTAGAGCTTTAGCATGAAAAATGGGCTAGACTTCAACTGAAGATTGCCTGTAGCTAATGATGCAGTGGAATGAACATTTTCATTCCAGCGAAACCATTCCTGTTCCTGTAAAAATAAAGAAATCCAATCTTGGTTTATGAAAAAGACTCAAAAAACTGAGCATACTTACTGGCTTAAAATAATGCCGTGCGTTTTAACAAATCTGTATACACAGGGTATTGTTACCTGTGAAGTCAAACATACATATAATTGCATACATGTACACGCAGAGTATAACTATCTGAAGGGAGCGGAAGAGAAGTTGGTGACCATAACCTAGAATTTCACATGCACAAGCACATTACAGAGTTACCAGATTTTAACATAGCTCCTGTCTCAGGCTAAAAAAAATTAAAATGTAATAACAAAAACACCGCAAGGAAGTGCAGCGGGCTGTGTAGCATCTCCCTGGTGAAGCTGCCTAACGTAGGCAGGAGCTGCCTGGAGATCTCCCTGTGGTTCAGCCCCTGGCGCCATCAGTTGGGCTTGAAATCAAAAGCAGTGGAAGGAGGTAATTAAAAGTGACTCTGCGCCACTCCGCTGGCAAAAGGCGACTCCGCTGCAGCCACCGAAAGAGGGTGGGAAAGGATTCAGGGGTATGTAAGGGAAGGCATGTGTGTCTCCAGCTTCAGTCATTTCCATTATGGAAACACAGCACTTTTATAGCTTTTAACCTTTATGCCGCTAGAAGTCAAATATCAACTTTTTGTTTTCATTTCAGCACATAAAATGCAAACTCCAGTTTGGCTAATGTCAGCGGCACATTCTCCCTAAGCCACAAGTAAGGTGCAGAGTTGAAAAAGCACCACGAGGCAGAAAGCTGAAAAGTGGAATTACACACAAATGCTGATTGCCACCAGCGCTTCTGCTGGCGAGACCAGCGATTTTCAAGACTATGGAACTCGGAGAGGGTGCGGGTTGGCTGCAGGAACAACCATTAAAAGAAATGAAGAGACAAGTCAGACCCCAGAAGGAGCAGAAGACACCGTGTTCCAACTCTAACCAGCTGAAGGAAAGTTTATATGAAAACAATCACTTGGTCAGTGACTCATAAGGAAAGAATCCCTAAGCTTTCTTCAGGGAAACCCCAGTAAATAACATGTCTAAAAACACATGAAGATGGTGTTTGTTCCGTTACGATACACGGTCCACATGATAAAACCTTTGGCAGCAGAACAACCTACAGAGCACAGTTCTATTTGCGAAACCCAAAAAACCAGTAAGAACTGCCGTGGCTCCTTGCAAAGTCTGCCTCATATTCTAGTTCTTCTATGACATGTATAATGCAAACTGGGAAGAAACGTGAAAAGAATGCTTTTTGTTACAGCATTGGAGAGTGCTTCTCTCTTGACTACATGCAGTCGTACTCTCAAGATACATAAATGCCTGGATTTCAATACATTCTGCATCTTTTATAACTAAATGTTACGGATTCAAATATCCTGCTGTACTACGCCCAAAGAAACTGAATGAAAAGCTCGCTGCACACACAGCCTCTCTGGAATATGTTATCAGACACACAGCAGGCTGTGCAAGAAATTGTATTCTATCCAAAGAAGGGATGGATTTAACTTGCAATGTATAACTTCTCTGGCTATGAGGAGCTTTTTTTCTTTCATTTTCTTTCTTTTTTTCTTTTTTTCTTTTTTTTTTTTTTTAATTAGCACAACATTTTGGAAGCATGTTGTGTGTTTTTAAACATATCTTCCAGCAAAGAGATTTTAAACTCAGTAAAGTAAGTTCATAAAAATCAGAGCGATTACAGTGGTTTCCAAACAAATTACCAGATCTGAACACCGTGACGCCTGAACTTGGACTGACTAAAAAACTCTACTGTTGGAGATTCCAGGTAGGAATATTAACAAAAGCATTCTGTGTCCAGCAGAGCTTACGTTCTGTAGCAAAGCTGCTTCGTTTCTGCAGATGTCCAGGAGGACAGAGTGGAAACTTGGGAGCAACTTCTTAGCAATTTCACCTCACTCTCTAATGAGTTTTTAGTTTGTTAAGTGTGAATGTGGACATTTTAATTTGCACTGGAAACCTCCCCCGCCCAAAGTTATTACTTCTCATACCAAACATAACGTGCTTTAGTTTATGTTGCTCCCCATATTTTCAGCTGCTGTAGATCCATAGCAGACTCCAGAAATTTTCCAGGATATAGCCAGAAACTTCTCAAGAAAAAAAACGACGGTTGGAAGCATGGAAGAGTCATTCCCAAGGGACTGTGGAGTTACCATAGTAAAGCAGTGTTTTTAGCAAAATGCTCAGCAACAAAAGAGGTAGCATCACTGATATTTGAACTGTAATTTTCCATTGTCAGTCAGGGGTTGAATTTGGAAGGAACAGGGTATTTGTGACAATCTTTCAGGTATTTCTGACTATCTGTAAACTCTGGTAGATAGTTTAATGCTCTTCTATAAGTGATGAAATGTATTTTATAAAAAACTATAAAAGAGCACCCTAAAGGCCACCAATACTGAAGAAGCAAGAGCTTTGCACAGAAAAAATGCAGCTGCAAGTAAGATAGAAGTAACTGCTTTAAAACAGGAGCACCTTTTAGGTCAAGTTAACCATTCCAACATGCAAAATGGCAGATTAAACTGGAAAAAGCGTAGGCAGAAATGACTTTGCCTGAAAACCCAGCAACGCATGTAAGAGGAAGAGGTCACACTGAGAAGTCACGCGTCCTTTTATCTTTCATTGAATGTCAACGTTCCTGAGCCTTACCAGAGAAAAGATCTGTCCTTCAGTACTCTGCTGTAAATTTGAGTTCCCTTGCTTTACTGTCATGTTGCCCGTAGACAACTACCTAGGAACCTGGCACTTGGGACAGTTCAGCTTCTGCTTCCAAGGACCCACTGTCTACGAAGGGAGAGTGAAGTAGTCTACAGTCAAGAGGTCCAGCCTTGGAAGGAATAATCATAGATTATTCGAGACACAGATCCCTAGAAATACATGCAGTTCCCCAGCGGGATCCCATCAGAAAAGATCTGAATTTTGATGAGAAAATGTTGATACTTGTATACACTAAAGGAAATCCATTCAGCGTACCTGAGGAAAGACACCAGGGTTCTTTGAAAACACAGACACGCTCGCTCTGTCCTGGGTAAAACCCTTGGAAACAAAAGGACAGAGAACTTCACATGCATGCTTACATCTAGGCTAGTTCGTAGTGATTACTGATTTTAAATCACTTGAACGACTGACCCAAAAAAACCACTTGAGCAAATTTCCAATCATACTTCAAGCTGAGATGCTTCCACCAGGTAAGGACAGACACTCAAATGAACTAGTGTCAAATTTCAGAGATGAATTGAAGAGAGCCTGGTAAATAAGCAGAACAGGAGGATTAATCACCACTTGTTCTTAAAAGACAGGCAGAAAGAAATCGCTGCATGCGCAAAAGATGTTGGAGTGAGGTATTTCTAAAGAACGAAAGATGAAGACCATCTTGCCAAACCTGCTGCAAACCACTCATAATACTGCCTTCTCAGGCTTGAGGAGAGAACTCCCGTGAAAGAAATCGTGCTCCTTCTTTACAGAATTCATTAGTAACAAAATAATCCTAAATCCCATGCCCTCTGCTAGTCAGAACGGCGACAAACAGATAGTTTGCCTCAAGACCCTCTGTTTCCAGAGGCACTCAATGGCTAGTCACAAACCTTTAACAAAAAACAAAGACAGGACGCTGTTCCGTAATTATCCATCGATACTCTCATGCCATTCTTTGACTGCAAGGAACCATGTTTTTACTCTAAGTTTGTAAAATGGGATCCTGGTCCACAACTGCAGCTTCTAGACAAATAGTATCTATTCACAATATTAAAAACAGCTGCTGGAAAGGCATCATGCTGTGCCTTACAAAAGAAACTGTACAAATAAGATGGAACTAAATAAAAGAAATAACGACATGGGGCAGGAATCACAGCCCCAATCAGACAATGCCAGGACTGGTTCTAGGAAAGGAGAACTTTATTTTAGCAGAACACTAATCAGACTACAGAAAGCATGGAAAAAAAAACAGCAGTCCTCTAAAAACATGCAACACTAAGGACAACACACCCACAATGGGTGAAATTCTAACTCTCTGGAAATTGATGCCATTGACTTCACCGTGCCCATCTTCCAGCCTTTCCGTGACCTAGCTTGGTCGCAATTAAACCACTTCTGAGCATATGCATTCACTCAACAGGTTAAGAGGTATTTCCTGCAGTGCAGAACGTAACAAAGACTACAGACGGAGAGTTGATGTTTTCAAACTATTGAAGACAAGTGAAGGACGAGCTTCCTAAAAACAGAGCCTTGATTTTCACCATACCAAGGGCAACACAGATAGTGTTAAGGACTGCAGACAATGCTGTATTTTGTTCTCACTGTTAGCCTTAGCTTTAACATTTTAATCAGCTGTGAGCCCTTAACCAGAAGCCACTGCTCGAGAAGTAAAACAGTCCTACAAATGAGGATAAGAATTTAGCTTTGCATAGGAAATTGGTGACTTGTACATACATACAGAGACATACACTGGCCCACATATAAATATATCAACTCTGGTTCACATATAGTCCCACAGCTCTAGACACTAACACATTTGAGGCTGCCTGTTGGTGTCATTGTTCGCGGAGTCAGACCATTAGCTACATCAAAGCCCTCAGCTGAGGAACAGCAAGGAACTGTGCCCATAGAGCTCCCCGGTGCACAGAACTGGCATGAAAACTTCACATGTCTTGAGTGTTTGCAGCCACATCTCTTGGGTCACAGGTGATATGTGATCACCTGGGGATGGATACAGCATGCCCGGATCCATCAGCCTGGTGGAGAACATTGCTTTCAGGAGCTCTGCACTGTGACTTGCATCAAGATCTGGAAGATTCATGCCAAAAAGGGTATAATGAGATATTTGAGCTCAGTTGGGATCACATCAGAGATCTCCGATGATGGAACCGAAACCCTGGAAGAGGCAGCTGTGCCTCCATCAGTTCAAACACCTGGGAAATCACTAGCCCTACCTGAAAGCGGTTCTATTTATGCAATATTAAAAGCTAAATTAAACGCAGTGAATAGTGAATAGAGACGTCACGAGAGAGATAGATCCCCGTCTGGTTAACCACAGTAAGACACACCTTAAATAGGAGCAGTCGAGCTCTTTGAGGATGCCTGACTGTGTGCGGTTGCAGAAGTGATTAGAACGGTGGCCCTCACAGCAGAGGTAAGGACACAATCTAGCACTGACAGTGCTTCTGAAAATCTCCTATCTGAATCAGCCAGATAACCTTTAATAACTGTAATTTGGAATTACGGTACGGCAGTTGTTTTCAGCCTGTGGTCCTGAGCAACTACAGACTACTTCTATACAGCGTCTGCAGAACACAGCTAGGGACTACTGGCCTATGACTGGAAATACTTCTAGTTACTACATTGGGTTTTCCTGCTTCCACTGGAAAACATCTAGGTCTGGAAACCAAGCAGAGTTTTAAACCACCCAACTACAACTGAATGGCAAACTACATCGCATAAGACTAATTTTTCTCATGGACTTTATCTATCGTCAAGGCCAGGCTGGATGGGGCTTTGAGCAGCCTGGTCTGGTGGGAGGTGTCCCTGCCCAGGGCAGGGGGCTGGAACTTGATGATCTTTAAGGTCCCTTCCAACCCAAACCATTCCATGATTCTATGATCTTCCTTGCTCTGTGTTCATTCCTTTAGTTGATTTCCCTAAATGCCCTTAGATATGCTGCCCAGGATTGAAACCCCAACTGTTGAACAGGTCCAGCTAATACTGTGCAACAAATAGGACGGAAAAGTTTGGCTATCTCCTATTTAAATGGTCTAATATGACCTGACACAAGCTGTCAGGCCCATATTAGACCATTTAAACAGCAGATAGTCAAACAGCTCATGGTACTTTGTATCTACGCACCACAGGGTTTATACCCACCCAAATAATTTCACATATGTTATTTGAACGTAGTGGCATATTCAATGATATATAATTCTCTCTTTGAATTACAAATAATTTGATTATAAAAGGGGAAATGCACAGGTTGGGTTTAAAAGAGAAAGAATTTGAAGGAAACAGAGTAAGACCATTTGTTTCTCAACTGCAGGAACAGGGGCTTTAGGAACAAGGGTATGAGAGTCACCAAAGAATCGCACAGATCAAACACCACAGAATGTCCATAGCCAGCTTTTTTTGGTGGGAAATCCCAATTCTCCAAAATCAGCACAGTCGATACATCAAGCGTCATAGAACAGAACAAATAGAGAAGGACAGGGAAGACATAAGTCAATCAAAGGCCACAATGGAGCTGGGAAACACACGGGACAGGAGCTGAGGAGTCACCACAGAACAGAACAGGGGACATCGTGAAAGGGAAGTTACATGAGTGGAGAATGCAGTTCCAGAATGGAGGATTTTACAGACAGAACATGGAACTTGAGTCTGACGCACCATATGAAGAGTAAGTATAAACCTATCTCCACAAAAAAGATAGGTAGCAAAGGTTAAAGAAATCCAGGATGAACTATATGCATCAGACTAGACATTGCATGTCTTAGGTTTTTGTCCAAAACAGAGTCCGGGAAAACAGCATTCAGTTTCTCCTGATCATCTTGTTTTCCCTTGTAAATGAGAGAAAAAGAAGCATCTGGCCGTTCACCAGCTGCCCTCCACCCTCATGTCCAATGACTACATTTCCTGTTACACTGTAAATGCTATGGAAGGGTAAGCCTGGTGACGTTTTTGGCAGGAAAAAAATATTTTAAATTTGTATTTATTGCCAGTTATTACTCAGGAGTGGGTTTTTGTGCAGTTACTGACTTGGAAGACAAGGAAGATATTTTAAGATTGTCCCAAAGTCTTGTGATACCTGTGGTCCCTCTCATGGGTGACCCCATACACTAAAGGGACAATCCGACCTTCCTGACTGCAGCTATTCCGAGACCTGGAGACACAGGGACTCCAAGCTGCAGGTATCAGCTTAGAGTCCAAACGATTTTTGTGGCAGAGGTTGGTGCAGCACAGTCCAGAAGCACCTTCCTCTCCACCAGCCAACTCTCAGTGCTCATTGACCAGGGCTGGGAAAGCATCCTTAGAGGTTGGCCACCTCCACTGCCTTCCCCAGGGCCAATCTCGCTGTACGTCTAGAACAGGGCTGACAATCATGCTCCATTATCTCAAACTTCACAACCAGAAACTTTTCACCTTTCCATAAACCTTCTAACGAAATCCTTCATCAGAGTGGAAGCGGTGCAAAAAATTAGCCGCGCCATAAAAAAAACCGAAGAACTTAAAAATATTTTCAATATGCAGATTCTTTGCCAAAAGCACAGTAAAGAGCCCACCATGAAGACATTACAGAAATGTTTGCTCTTTTCTGAATTTCCAGGAGTTTGCTTAATGTCAGCAGTCCCATTTAACAGCAGAAACGTAAAACCCTGTGACAGCTATTGAACCCCTGACGCCCAATAGGCAGTTACCAGCTTCGCCGGGACTGGTTTTGAAATCATTCCGTCCGTTCAAGCCTGCATCTTGTTACAGTCAGGGCAACTGATGCAATACTATGAATCTCTTTTTCCCCTGTACATTTTTAACTCTCTCGTGCCAGCAGTTATTTTACTCTTACGAGAATATAAACCAGGGCTGCTCTGCTTCTCGGGGAACGAGGTCGCATCTAGTTTTTGTTCGGACTAGTAAATATTTAGGAGAACAAGAAGATAGATTTATTTTATCTGAAACACGTTTTCGTATCTTTGAATCGGTGGGGCAGCAGGGAAGGGACTGAAAAACAGCCTGCCATTTCCTTCCCTCCCTGTATTTTGGACCGCTTTGGAGGCAGCATGTGTGCGCATGCACGCTCACTCGCTCGGTCTTGCTCTTTGAGACCGTGACTTCATTGTAAAATTCAATTCATCTGTTCAAAGCAATGACTGAAATACTGTCCGTAAAATTATGGCATTTTTCCACTTTAAAAAAAAAAAAAATAAATATAGAAATTAACACTTGTTCTTTTAAAAGTTATTTTTAAACCTAGTTGGCCTGGAGCCAATTTTAGTCATAGCTGAAGTGGATTCTTCTTTTCCTAGAATTCAATGCCTTCCTTTTCTAACATATATTAGTTTAAATAAAAAAAAAAGAAGCAAAACCATAAATGCACTGTTTACACTTCTATCTACAGCGTTTTACCCTCTGACGTATCAGTACAGTTTGCTTTTCAATGTAGAACTACGCAACCAACCCAAATGAGTCTTTACTTTTTCTAGTTTAGGAACTTAACTCGAGCACGGACTTTAACAATCCCAGAGCAGAACCACTTACTTTCAGTTTGAATCTGGCTGGGACACTGGAGGAGCACCACCACAGCCAGGAACTGGCTGAGTCAAAGTTTATGTCTGGGAGGTAACTGAAGACCCTTCAGAAGCACGGCCAAATTTGAAAGAGAGCATCAGAGCCTTATTACAATGCAAAGATCCACATGGCTTCTGGCACTATATCTGCATTTACATGTCGATAGCCAAGCACAAAATAGATGAACTGAGAGAGCTGTTGTCATATATGTAGGTAGACTGAGAATCCTGACTTCACCAAGTTCCCTTTTCCAGGACCGTTTGTCTCAAGAGACAGCAGGACATCTGGTCTTCTTAATGGAGCAGCTGATCTGGAATCTGGGTTTAGTAGAACTACCCCCACTCAGGAAAAACAAAACAAAACAAAACAAAACTACAGACTTGAATCTAAGCAATTAATTTGTCACCAAGAAGTATTTTAAGGAATAACATGCAAACTGACCTGCCAGGGAGAGTATCTTCCTTCTCCTGTCAAAGGGAATCCTGTTTTTCTCGAGAGAAAATTCAAACTAAATTACACTAACTGACTTTATATTCAGTGAACATTCACATGTGCAGTATTATCCACACTGGGACAACTCCATTAACTGAGATACAAATATATTATTGATATACTTAGTTAGACATGCTTTGTAAAGGGCATCAGCAAGCACAGTAATGCAAAATAATGAGAAGATAAGAACTTTGCAGTCCCTTTATCCACAAAAAGAAATTTAATCTTATTTGTATTTTCAAAGTTGAATTTTCTCAAGTCTGATCTCAGCATTGAAGTGATTCTTCAAGTTAAGCAGAAATGATTGGCTAACTCAGGGCTTGAGGATGACAAAGGAAAGGTGAATCTTTATAGTAAAAAGTGTCACTTTGTTTTTTGGGGTTTTTTTTGGTTGTTATTTTACTGCTCAAGTGCCTAGGGAGTTGGAACAGGATTTTATAAGGTCATAGAATCATAGAATGTGTTGGGTTGGAAGGGACCTCTAAAGGTCATCTAGTCCAGCCCCCCTGCAGCAAGCAGGGACATCTCTAACTAGATCAGGTTGCTCAGAGCCTCATCCAGCCTGGCCTTGAATGTCTCCAGGGATGGGGCCTCCACCACCTCTCTGGGCAACCTGGGCCAGTGTCTCACCACCCTCAGTGTAAAGAACTTCTTCCTAATGTCTAACCTAAACCTGCCCCGCTCTAGTTTCAAACCATTGCCCCTCGTCCTATCACTACCTGCCCTTGCAAACAGCCCCTCCCCATCCTTCCTGCAGGCCCCCTTTAGGGACTGGAAGGGGCTCTAAGGTCTCCCCGGAGCCTTCTCTTCTCCAGGCTGAACACCCCCAGCTCTCTCAGCCTGTTCTCACAGCAGAGGGGCTCCAGCCCTCTGAGCATCTTCGTGGCCCTCCTCTGGACCCCCTCCAACAGGTCCAACAGGTCACAGTATCTATCTAATCTTTTAACCTAACAACGTTAGAAGCATAATGAACATGGACTTCGTGAGAATATCATAGGTTTTGCTGCTGTTGTTTTGAAACAGCAAGTTCTGGAGGGCTGTTTTGGGGGGATTTTTTGTTTGTTTGTTTTTTAAACAAGGCTGACGAAGATGCCCAGCTCCTGTGTCTTCAGCAGCTGGACTGAAGCCGCCAGGCTCCTCACAGCCCCGTGCAATGCTCCGCTCCCCCTGCCCCTGTGTCTGGCTGCTGAGCGGAGTTCGCTTTTAATATTAGCAAGATGGAGCTTGCCAACATGTGCTTCTTGAACGAGGTAGGTCTCCATTACCTCATTCTACACGACCCTTTTACAGATTTTATCCAACAAAGCTTTTGAAGATATATTTATCTTTTAACCATGTGAGAAATCTCACTTACGTTAATGATTGTGCAACAATAAAAAGTAAAAATAAAAATGATTAGTAGTCTGCTGACGATTATAAACCCTCTTCGCTTCCCCTTCCCCCCCCCTTTTTCTTAGGAATTCATTACTCCAATGTTTATTTTTATTTTTGTAAATCGAAGAGCGCAAAGCTAAAGCCAGAGGTATAAAAGCAGCCACAATCTGAATGGGTGGGTATGGGATCTTTACATATGTACATGTGAAATGATCCACAGTGTACATATGACATGATCCACAGCATGAATGCCACACCAGGCAGCGCTAGAAGGAGTGTTACAGCTCTGCTACCTTCCCAATAAATCTGTACCAGGACAGTAAGGAAGGATTATGCAGTTTAGCAGCATAAAGCTGCATAAGAAGCTTTGAGAAACCATCATCATCCTCAATCTGCCGTTTCTCTCTGCTCCTGACCCCTTCTCAAACACTCTTGTCACCTCTCAGATTTAACCCATTTCATTTTCTGTGCCACGAGGTGCAGAAGTCTCAAGATGTCTGTGGGGTTTGAACCCCTACAGGCTGCTGCAGGTTAATTCTATCTAATTCTATCTGTCTAATTGGGACAATGTAACCTCCAGAATCCAGCACAAATGACCTGTGTGAAAGAGAAGGGGGGGGCACACACAGATGAGGATACAAGAATCCTTACAAGGAACTGGATCCAAGAGAAAGATCAGGATCGTTTTCTGCAGGTTTCTTTTGGAGTTACCTTCTGGCTGACAGCCCAGGCCAGATGGAGATCATTTCTGAACCTACGGCAAGAATTGCCCTTTGCTCAGAGTGAAAGGAGAGCTAGCAGCTCCACCAAAACTCACATCTCACAGGTTTCTCCTAGATTTGCTTATAGGTATCCTGCCTTATTCTAGCAACTAACTCTATGTCAGATGCTACTGTCCCTGACCTCCTTGGGGTGCCCCATAGCTGCTGTCTCTGGAGAACAGAGCTGGTCCACGCAACTCCTGACCTCCAGATTCTCTTTCTGCCAGCCCCAAGAGCTCTTTGGTGCCCCATCTATCCCCGTTTCCCTTGACAGCGCATCTACAGTCTAACCCTCTCCTCTGGATATCAGATCAGCATCCACTGCAGCAGCAAAGCCTTAAGTAAGCATATCGTAAAGAGACGTTATAAACATTACCTTGATATTTCAGTGTACACAGTTAATATTTACATTTCACACCATCTCCTATGTAAAGTCTCTCTCTCTCCATGCCATCAGTACACCACTTCTCTTAACCCCTCCCCACCCAACACTAAGAGCCCCTTTTCTCAGGCAGACTAACAAAACAGGAGACTTTTCGTGCTTCTGAGCCCAGCTACCATGGAAACAGAAGTGGTCAAAAACTGGTTTAAAAATACAGAAATTAAAAGCAGACAAAATTCCCCAACCTTCAGAACATTTAAACCCCACCTGGGTCTTTCCCAAATACCCCAGAAATGCCTCAAGCTCACAATGAGATGCTGCCAGGCAATATTTCAGGGGCTAATTTCAACATTTGCTATGAACCATCTTTTGATGCTCCAGATATATCTACCTAAGGGTTAATATACCAAAA
>VYZM01015420.1:106866-118152 GCA_013398915.1 Dromas ardeola
GGGGGGGGGTGTGGGGGGTGAGATTTCTAAACTATTTTATATTGTCAGAGGAAGTTGTGAAACTGAGGAGTATGCACAGGATTTTAATAAAACGCTGCTAATTTTTATTTGAGTTCCACTGGAGCTTCTAAGGTACTCTGGGCCTTGGAGCTTTTGCTTTGCAAAATTCCAAACTTTAACAGCAGACTTGCAGTCCGCACATGGGGACATCTAGTCCTGCAGGAACGAAGCGCTTCGCAAGACTAGAGTAGCATCAAGCATCTTTCCTGAACAGCTTGATAGTCTACCGAGTGAATTTCAAATTACAGGGGTTTGGAACAATAGTATTCACTCTTTTTGTAAGGTAAAGGTAATTCCAGCTCAGAGAAGAACTGAATTTTGACTCCCTTCTACTTCTGTCTTTCAAGGAAGTCTCTCATCTTGTATCTAAGACTCCTTTGACAGACCACCTTTAAACAAAAACAAGAATCCTTTATAAACATATTTTGAATACAAAATATTTTTAGGGGGAAGGGAGAGACAGGAAGAGACACGTTTAGAAATCCAACTAGTCTGTCTTGTTTAAAGATAAAATAACAGATATATGAATATGATAAACATGTCACAGAATACAAGATTAAACCAGAGGCAGCAACAGGCTTTTTTGACATCATTATTACAACCGGATTAGGAAAAAAATCCCACCATAACAATACAGTATTTTGTTCCTAGTAATTATTTAGGGAACCTCTCATAACTAATCCTCGTAAAATGAGTTCTGATGGTCTTAAGTAGGAACTGATCTACTGGGACAGGCAACATACTGAAGAGTCACCAAAACTTGTTATTTTTTTAAAAAAAGGTAAAGTCTCAGATACCTGGTAGGTCTCCTGCAAAATTCATATTTGAACTATTCCTAAAAAAATCATCATCATTATCACCATCATCGCTGTTTATTCCTATAATAATTGGAGAATCCAGCAGTTCAAGGATCCTCTGATTGATCTTTTGATGGTAGCCTTGAAACTTGGTATGGAGAGAGGAAGGTGAGGGTTGTTTGCCTAAATAGCAGGCAGAATTATACTGGAAGCCATGGAGGTACCACAATTATAAAGGAAATAGGAGGAAGAGAAAGATGAGGAGATGGAAGACAGCACAAGATCCTGGACTCAAGGGACCTGGCCTTCCCATGGTAAACACACAAGAAGAATGTTCGAACAAACTCCATCAAAATCAAAGCATCATTTCTCAGAACAGATCTTCCGCTGAAGGAATCTAGCAGACTTACTGAAGAAAGGTGAACAATGCATTAGAGAAACTTTCAGAAGCTCAAATGACAGGTCTTTTTGCTAGTCACCCTTCTCTCTGGGTACTTCTCTTCAAACCACCATTCGATGTTAAAAAACAAAATAACAAAGTCGAAAAAATATGAAATGGTAGTTGGTTATATTCCATTTCCTGACTTTCTGTCTTTTCTGTTAAATTAATAGAGGCTTTTTTATTGCATCCTGTTCAATTTGCTTCACATGATGATTAGCTGAGTAAAACTGCCTTTGGAAAGGTTTAGCATGTGTTTCATACACAAAAAACATGCAGTGAATCAGTAAAATAAATATATACGATTGCCTGGAATGCTTCTGTCAGTTCTCTAACACAGAGCTTGAGGGAACAAACTCTTCAAAGCACATCTTTACCTTAAAAGACATTAATAGAAACAACGAAGCTCAGGAAACCTCAGAATGCTCAAAGCTTTTACAACCCAGAAGCAATGAATAACATTTTGGAAGGTTGAGTTTGTCGTCTGTGTTTTTTTTAATATTGAGGTTTGATGCATAAATCGATCTTCAAACATTTCATCATGAATATTTCAAAGTCACCGCAGAAGAGTACAACAAAAAGGCCACCGTTTCTTGAAATATCTGCAGACATTGTGTTTTTCCAGATGATATGATCATTTTTTTCTCACTCAAACAGAGCGGCTACTGGAAAACCAGTGAGCTGTTTGACTTACTGAGGATTTATCAGGATAGACACCGGCTCGTAGTAGAGATGCCTTCCAGCTATCCACCTCCTCTTGGGAGTCACAGGCTAGCTCAAGGAAACGGTAATCCTTGTAAACATTCCTAGAACAAAGAGCACCACATTGTAAAACTAGCATTTTACTACTCCGTATCATGCACACAGCATTTTAAATTAAAAATCCTTTGGGATCAGAAATTACTTGGTAATTGTTCTGGACAATAGAGTTTATGGGACAGGTGCTTGTTTAATAATAATTACATGGAGTACTTAAAAATATCTTAGAATGCTACAGCACAGCTCTGGAAATAATAATCATCCGAAAGCACCATGAAACTACTTAAAATCCATTTTCCAGCTTCTGCCAAAATGGAGCACTTTTAGGAAAAAATGGCTATGGTGATGCAGAGGACAAACACACAGAGGCCACACCAACAAAACCGCATGTCTTGTGACTGATCAGTGCTATAGCCAAAATAAATATCAAAATAATTAACGATGCAACTTTTGCCCCACGTGAAGTCCTTTCAATGTATTATATACCCTTTTTAGCTTTTAGACATCATTGGTAAAAGGAGAAAGAAAACAATGATAATCAGGTATTTTAAACAAACAAAACAAAGCTCTGATGTCTGTCATCATAGTAAGAAAATTGGGAGAAGTTTAAATATCACCTCTTGCAGGTAATTCATATAATTAGATAAATATAGGGAATCACTTAATGGAAGAAAAGAGAAAGGAGGAAAAACACATATGTACGAAGGTGGTACTTGTAAATTCTCCAATAAATAGAACAGATTTTTCCCCTTACGGTTTAGCCATTAGTTTCTGAATTCAAATTCTATATACAGACCAGACTGCTGTAAATTTGTCAGCCAACAGTCTTTTTAGGAAAGGCTACAAGCTCAGCCGATGAAGGTTAGGAAACCACATTCTGCTGGACCTTAACAGTTGCACAAGGATCAATCTTCCATCACAAGACTCTTTTCTTCCCTTAGCAAGCTATGGGGAAGGGGGGACAGGGGGTGTAGGGAAGGGTTGATCAACTTTACTTAACTTTCAAAGGCAGCAACGACAAAGGGTTCTTTGGTTTCATTATGCAACTACACAGGTCATTTCTACACCATATTTTGAGAAAATGAATTTTAATATAGAACCAGGAAATAAAGATACTATTATCACTGTCTGGACAAATTTCTTGAGCGTTCCGGGACTGGTGGGATTTCACCATCACACTGCCAAAATACAACTGACTTGATGTCATTCCCACTCCCAGAAGTGCTCCCTTACCAACGATGTCACCAGACAGCTCCTAGCCCTGCTTTTGGGGGCAGTCTCAGAAAACAGATGCGAAGAAAGATTGTAATTGAACAGTAAGTGTTCATGCCGGAGCGTGAAGAAGGCATGACGCCTAATGGCAAGGGCATGTAGCGATAGGACGAGGGGCAATGGTTTGAAACTAGAGCAGGGCAGGTTTAGGTTAGACATTAGGAAGAAGTTCTTTACACTGAGGGTGGTGAGACACTGGCCCAGGTTGCCCAGAGAGGTGGTGGAGGCCCCATCCCTGGAGGCATTTGAGGCCAGGCTGGATGCGGCTCTGAGCAACCTGATCTAGTTGAAGGTGTCCCTGCTTGCTGCAGGGCGGTTGGACTAGCTGGCCTCTAGAGGTCCCTTCCAACCCAACACATTCTATGATTCTAATCATTAAGTTATCAGCCATGAAACCACAGGATGGCAACCGGAGTATACCCATTTCTGAATGGAGGGAAATCAGGGATTTGTAGCAAATTTATGGACGGCATTCAAAACTGCAAAGAATAAAGGACATACTCAGATTTCCTTATGTTGGTGACATAATTCTCACCGATTTCAACGGCTACATCTGAGCAGCCAGGCGTGAGCGTGTTCAGCACCAGGCTTGCACCGCTCCTGGCAAGCATCCGGATCAGGGATGCCGCTGGAGCGTGCTTCAGTGAACGCTCAGGGCAGCACACCTGCATTTTCCCCCCAGAGAAACCAAAGGGACAAAGCGACACCAAAGGGTCAGGTCCCATAGTTTAGGCAAAGCCACTGATAGTATGAACAAGCAAAGGCTCTATGGGTTTTTCATCGATTAGAAATGTAAAATTAAGCCTTTTTCTTCCCTGACTCCAAATGAACTAATCCTGCCTTAAGGCCAATAGTAGCCTGGATGACCTCCTCAGATGTCATTAGCTTGAACTGATGGCAAAGCACTTGAATCTTATTCAATTTGCAATATTGTGGAACTCTGAGTCGATATTTACTGAATAAAACAAAGAACTCAATAAAAATATAAAGAGAAGCAAAATGGAATCGCCAGAGAAAAAAAAAAACAAAACACTTTAATTTATTGGTAGGAGAAACTTTTACTGAGATAAGTTTTTTTGGCTAAGTTAACTAAGCAGCTATAACTCTGAAGGAAAAGAAAGCTGAAATGGTAAAAGGGGACTCTCAGAAAAGAGGACTAAAAATAACAATAGAGCAAATAAAGGCTGTAAAACATAGTGATAGGGAAGTTCCAAAAATACTTATCTGCAAGAGCAAAGCAACATGACACCAGCTTGCAAAAACATTTTTTCAGGATTGTCATGTTATATATTAAACTTTTTGGCATTTTGTGACTTGCTACATCAAGCGTAGCCGTACGAGAAGGGATTTTAGCCAACTGCTTTGAACAGATGGGAGCTGGTAGTCCTGCATTCCTTTCTCCATATTGACACTTTTCCCAAGGTCTAGGGACACCCTATGGCCAAGCGACACCCTATGGCCAAGCGACTGATGTCTCCGGCTCTCCGAGGCCCCTCTCACTGTAGCATCCGAGGGCTCCACCATTTTGGAGTAGCTAATCTTACCCCCCCACACCACAAAGGAACACAGGTTTCAGCTTCACAGCATAAATGAGGAACTGAAGGATACACACACACTGAGCTAGAACTCATAGGAAGCTTGCAGTAGGGTAGGGAAATGGATGCTTGTCTCCCAAATCAGCTTCTTTGCTACTAGACTTCCTTTACCTTTTCCTTTACCTTTCTTTCAGAAAGGCTGACAGGCACAGGAAAAATAAGCCGAAGTAACTTCTGCAAAGATTGTGTCCTTTTTCTGTTACTAGTGGAATCTTACAAAAACACATTAACATGTTTTACTCATTAGGAATCCACTGGCATCTCATGGAAAGCTGTAAAAACGTTCCTGAAAACAATTCAGATTTTCTGTTCGGTTCTCTCTTCCACTTTTTAAAATTGCTGAAGGTATCAGCACAGAAACAGTTACTACTCAGTCCTCACCTACTTACTCCATATGGAATACAGTGAGGTCATATTCTCATTGTCATCTCTATAGCAGCTAAATGGGATGTTATACATCAAAGAGAATGATATAATACAGGATACCAAGAAGTAAAAAAGATGAACTCTCAACAATACAAATCTTGTTGCTATCCAGGCATCTTTAAATCTAAGGGACTGTAGAAACAAAACAGATACAATAAATGGGAACGTGTCTAGAAGTACAATCTGTGTGCAACATTTCTTTTGAATATTTAACATTTTCTAAATGTGAACACAGAAACGGGGAGGCTATGTGCAAAGCTATATGCATATGCCACATCTACCTGTGCTGCTCCCTCCTGTAAAGTCTCAGCATTGTAATTTAATATCCTGCATAGTACATGAAAATATATCCATAGCAGCATTACTGGAAACTAATAAAATACTACTTTTCCTCCAAAGTGAAAAACACAAAAGATTACTATTTGTTATCTGCAGGTGTTATTATACTCTAAATGAACAAACAAACCTCAGGAACCGCACTCCAGAAAAACCACAACGCGATTGCTTATGGAGATGAACAGACAATTGGACTAAAAGTGTCATTTCCAGTTCTGGAATTCCACACTCTGGACGTATCATCTTCTCTAGACAGGGCCCTTTACTTGAAAGTCTAGCAACACTCAGCTGAAACTTCACTTACTCAACTTCTTCACTTTACTATTATCTTGGTTTCCTGCATACTGGATTCCTTTCCCCCATACATTTCACGGCCAACATGAACTTCCTAATGCAGAAATGACCATTCGATTGTCCATAGGTATTTCTTTAACCTCTCCCATCACAGAAGAACCCTAACATGAAAACGCAGGAATGGAGTAAGCTATCTGAAAGTGTACAAGAGGAAACGGAGAAGTGGCAGATAGGTTTGAAGACTGAGCCCATCTTTGAGTTACTGGGACTCCTGTCCCGCTAGTCCTGAAGACTGGCCTGTCAACATGGCGTAGGGGAGGTTCTATAAAACAATTGAACTATACAAGCAGGACCAACAGGTGAATAACACACAACTGAAAATCACAAAGAGAGCGCTTTCTAGTTACCTACTACACTGGAGGCAATACCAGTAGGTTTCCCTCTACAGCAGTTGCACACCGAAACTGCTTGCTGTCCGAGCAGACCCAACTGCTAGGCCTCAAGATGGATAGTATCTCTTACAATTCCCTAAAATTCAGGTCGAATATTTATCTCCCACAGACCTGGAAAGATGTTAAGGACAACCACTGCAAACACATTACAAAACCAGTCGATATACGGGCATATATATTAATGCATATCCACATATTGACCATATGCATAAACAGCTTTTAGATTGAGTTGGATCTGGAACGTTTCAGTAGACAAAAGATGCACTGTATGTGCGCGTAATTTTTCTTCACGCAGAGAGAAAATACAAACCAAGATTAAATGAAGATGCATTTATTCTTGCCAATATGGGATGAGACAAAACAGCAATTTCAGAGCAAGAATATTAGTGAATTTTTTAGAATTGTGCCTATAAGACACTTTAATACTCCAAAGAACATAAAATCCCATTTAACTTAAGCAGTCGCACCGAAACAAGTGAAGCCACTCACCGACTGAAGATAAAGGAATGTCTTGTTTTACAGGGATTTCAAGCAACTGTGCTTATCATCTCAAATGTTTTTTTGGTAAACATCTGGTCTTTTTATTAGGATGCAAGCAGAATTAATATGAACATTAAAAATCTAGAAGCAAATGCAAATCAGCCCAATTTATTTCATGAAAAACACAAAAGATTCAATTCTCAGGTATTTCTTATTTGATGGAAATTGAAATCATACAGAATATGAGTTTCATAAATAATCACCTAAGATGAAAAAAGGGAGAAAATAACAGAAACCAGATACTCCAAATATACATGCACAATCGAGAAAAGATAATCTTGGATGAAACTCCACTGTGTGTTCTCCACTTATTCAACCCGCAGCTCCACTGTATACACTCCGCTTATTCAACCTTAGTCTTTTTCTACCATTTTAGACACCTGGAATTCCACAATGGCTGGTCAGCATGTATGCAAACTATTTTCCATACAAGAAAGCTCTACCAGAAGCTCTGCAAATCGTATATTTTAAAGAAACAAAACTGACCATCTGCTCCGAGTTAACAGCAATGACTAACATTTTCTATCAAGGCGTGCCATTTCGGATCAGTCCAATGTGAATGTTAATTAAAATTAACTACACATGTCTCTGAAGATTTTTTTTCTTAATATCCAGAAAAGCCGAAGAGTCAATGTTGGAAACAATGTCATGAAATAATTGCACTTACGGATTTTACCACCTAACTTTCGGAAGTGGTCTCCCAGAACTAGAGGGATCTTTTCAAGTTCACATACACAAACACAGGTTTGAGGTGAAAATGAAGAGAAGATATGCTGATCAGTATATAGCCAAACCTGGACAATGAAGTATCTAGAGTTCTATATGTATTCCAGAACAGAAATGCAGCCAAAACTAACACCACATAGGCCCAAATCAGCACTGGTAACAGTAACTGGCACTAAAACATTCCATAACTCCCAGGAGAAGAAGGTTTGATCATTTTTGTGGTGAGGGGTAGAAGCCGGTTTTGGAACCTGCCTTGGGGCCACACAGATGCAAAAGCTGCTCACAGCTGTCAGAGCCTCATCACGCACGGAGGGACCACATCTCCTGCGCCGGTCCTCTGCTTCTCTGGATGGGGCAGTGGGACCCAGAGTTGGGTCACAGTGAGCAAGCGAGGTTAAGCTGTCCCGCAGGACAAGGCAAGTTTACCAGCCATGACTTAAGCCCATGCTTACAACACCCGTGTCTCTGGTAGGTGTCACTAAGATTTCATATATCCCACACAATCACTTAGGGAATTTGCTTGAAGTACAGTGTAACTATCATATTTAAGGCATGGGTTTAGCACTGCTGTTTCCTTTCCCCGAGAACCCCTTTTTGGTCTATAATACCAGTTTTAAATCTCAATACCTACACCACCTATCTACCATACTGTGTTTTATTTATCATACAAAGAAATCTTGTCAATAATGACAAAAAGAAAAACTACAGAAAAAAAACCCAATTTTTAATTTTTTTTTTTAATGGAATGGACTTGGGTGATAAAGGCTAGTTATTTCTTCAATTTGTGTATTTTTCCTACTCTTAAATATTGTACTCATGAGCATCTTAGAAGTTTGTTTACAAACGTTAGCAGCTTTTTTTCCTAGATTAAATTTGTGGGTTTTTTTTTAATTAAAATAGATTCTCATTCTTCCATTTCTAACAGAGAGGGCTCTGAATAGCTTACAGTCCAGTTCTTCCTGGGGCTTAACTTTCTGAGTAATTCAAAAACAGTAACTAAACATACACATCTCATCTTAGGCTTTCTCCCTTAGCCTGGCTTCCATCCAACACCTCCTCTGACCCGGTCTCCTTTCACTAGTTCCCTTTATTTTGGCTCTCGCCCAATTTCCCTTATATATGGATAGCAGTTAACCAGTTGCTGTCCCTAAGAAGAAATTCAGTACTTAAAGCTCTAGTACATTTGAGTCCCAGAGAAGACTTGTGCTCCATCCCCTTCTAGAGCAACACTCAGACAACAACATGCACCCAAAATAAATACCGTCATACCTTTCACTCCGTAGACATTGCGTACTTTCCTGGGTCCTACCAGACAACAGTTTCTTGTGCAATATGATTCCTGACAGTCAAGAGCGTACTCAGGAGTCAGTAGCTAAAATTTATCATCTGGCAGTTCTATTTCCAGTCCTGTTGTGTGCCCTCAAAACTTGCTTTTGATCACTCTCCTCTTGACGTTCATCTGTTTCTCAGATTAAGGATCTGTTTCTACAACGAGCCTGTCCCAGACAGTCAGCTCTCAGGCAGGGATGGTACGTACGGTTGCTACTCCCAGTATTGGTAGGAAAGGCCTGAAAATTCACCAACTCAACAAACGCTTCAGCCTACTACTATTTTGTAACCCCAAAAATCTTTACCTAGTAGAGTCTCTTCTCCCACAGAAGAGAACGTATCCATCTCTCCAGACTTGGAGGAGAGGTGGAAAGGAAGCTTTTTCTCTGCTTGTAGCAAAAGAAGACTTTTTACTCATCATTCCTCCTTTATTTAACAGAGAAGTAGTATTTAGATGGAGTTGTAACACAGTAATACAATTTATTGACCAATACATCAGGAAAAAATGCAACTACTCTACTGCAAAGGACAACTTCAGAACAACACAGCATCTAGTAAAAGTGCCATGTGGCTCCTGTAGTTAACTGGGCAAGATCATGAGAAATAATGACTGCTTGCCCTTCTTAATTAAGCAGAGATGGGACCATCGCACAGATCCTAAAGGGAGGTACATTCAAGACTACAGGTTCTTGTCCTAGACTAACAGCACTCAGCTAAAAGAAAAAACACCAATCAGCAAATAATTTTTACAGGAAATAGGTGGGCAATAGGCAAAGTGCTTGTAATGAAATCCTAGAAAGAAAGTAAACTTTGCGGCATGGGCAGAATTTGTTTCGTTTATTCTTGAACTCTGCACAAGAGTCTTACGCATTCATCAATGAGGACATCACAGGTTAATCTACTGTCTGTAAGCACAGGCGCTGACAAAATCTTCTCTCCTCCATTCTTAGCTCTGCTTAAGAAAGCCAATCAGCAGCTACATCTACACAACTTCACATTATGTTCTACAGCAGTACTGCAAACGTTACGGTTTTTTCCTACAGTATAATTATTTTCAAATACTTTTAACATATTTGATCTCTTTTCCAGTCTAAAAGGCTTGGCAGCAGTTTACCGTGGAGGAGAAAAAGATGGTCAACACTAAATAGCACCCATTTTCTTGAGAGCTTTACGTTTAGACTCATACTGCTTGACCCTACAGCTCAACTTCGGTTGCTTAAAGGCAGACTCATGTAGATGGACACAGCCAAAAATGATCCAGGAGTCAAAGGGCACTCACTCTGATATGTACGTTGCTTTAATATCTAGTGCTGCTAAGCTGAGTAAACTAGAGGAGTCCAACTCCAAAACTCTTCCACGGTATCTGTAAATTAAGTAGATTGGCCCACTCAAAAACTAAATACATTACTTAGTTTGCTGAAAAACAAAACTCAACCCCCGTTCTTTAAGCAATGCTATAGCTTTTTCACACCAAGATTCGTCCCTTTTTTTTTTTTTTGCAAATTTTAATTAGAAAGTAACAGGAAAATAATTTAATTCTTTCACAACGCAGCCTTTTCATAGCCATGCAATTATGTTCATTTCATGAGAATTTATCTTCACTGTGAAATCAATCGTCACAGTCTCCATTTACTATACATTACCAAGTCACATTTGATTCCTGTCAGAGAACTGCTGACTTCTGCAGTAAATCAAAATGACAGATACTGTTAGTTTCCTTCTGCATCTATCCCCAAGCCTCAGCTAACTCAAGATGGTTTTTCCTTCTATGCAGCGCAATGAGCATTTTCCTGGTAACTGTATTTCAGAACTGGAAAGGTTTTCATAAATGGAAAAAATGCAGTGCATAATCCAGGAAACTATTGAAACGTACAGTATCAGAAACATATGGCTGAAGCAAATACCTATGCAGTGAGGGGCTGGGAATGAAAAAAGAGAACAGGCTTATTAAAATTCTTCTCCTAAAGCGATTTTGCTTGAAAATGAAAATACTTTGATTGAACATTAAGGAAGTTTGCATGGTCAGTGGAAAAAAAATGCTGCAGATTATGGAGAAAAAAAAAAAAAAGAGATACAGAATAATCTCCATGCTGTCACAGAAGCTGGAACAGATGATTTTGCCTTTGTTCTTTAATGATCTACATCTTAAACAGCCAAATGGTTCTATAACCAGAACCCTTATGTGGGCAAACTCAGAAACAGAAAGCTGATTTCTTTCTCAATCGCTAGGGCTTTTTTTAATTTAAAAAAAAACAAAACAA
>VYZM01015420.1:118204-131058 GCA_013398915.1 Dromas ardeola
CCCCCCCAAAACAACAACCAGCCAGAAACTAAGTTCATTTTCACATGAGTTTTGAAAAGCAAGCCATATTCACACACACATTCAGAAATCAGAAATCAACACGTCAGCATAAAGTAAAACAACGTCGAGACTCCTAATTTCAACAGATCTTTACCGACTCCCTGTTTCAGTTCCCCGAAGCATCTGGGACAGGGAACAAGGTCCCAAGTTGAGGGCCAGATCACTTTACCCGAGCCCAAATATCTCTGCTTCTGCTGACACAATCTATGAATTTAGGAGACAGCGGAAAGTGATACCAAACTTGCTTTGACCAATCTGTGCCAGCAGGCAGATTTTTAGAAATATCAAAAATCAGCTGGTTTATAGTAAGAGGAATCGGCGTCATAATTAGAATTCAATAAATACTGCTTCAAGAACAAGTTCTGTCTCCTTTTAAGCTGGAAGACTGTCTTCTTAAGCAGCCTCTCCCAAGGCAAAGTTATTTTGCCATCTTATCACTGTGCTGTCATGTCTTAACATGCCCATACAGATCTAAGGATGTTTTTAGAGCAGCTTGCTCTTAGAGCGCCTACTCACAGCCCAAATGGGCAGGGTTGTTACAGACATGGCAAACATTTTAGACATCCGATTTTGAAATCCTTGCTGTCCAGAGTGTGTGATTCAGTGAAAATGTGAATGTGCAACTTTGTAACACCCAACTAAATCCCCCAACTTGCCAATGGAAAGGCATGCTTCTCTTGGATTTTCACAGCAGTTCAGTGATTAAGACGATGAAAATACTCAAAGCC
Organism: Dromas ardeola; assembly: GCA_013398915.1. Lineage (NCBI taxonomy): Eukaryota > Metazoa > Chordata > Aves > Charadriiformes > Dromadidae > Dromas > Dromas ardeola. The sequence continues at coordinate 118,993 of VYZM01015420.1, forward strand.
ATTAGCCAAAACAAAGGAGAAACAATGAGCCAAAATTAACAGATTTTTCATGGAAGGAACTTAACATGTACAGCTGATATCAAGCCACCAGGCCAAAGCTATGTTTCTTGACTGATGGACGTGCAACGTATGCACACACCTAGTGCAGAATAATCAGAATTACATTAATTTCCAGCATCTGAAGATCATTTATGTTTTTAAAACATGAGAAGTTTTTCCAAAGCTTTTTTTCTGTGCTCCAGAAATGCAAGTGGTCAAGTGTTTGAAATCTTATTCCCAGCAAGTATGTGTGCGACATACTTTCAAAGGGCATCTCCTGGCAGACAATGTCCACATGTAGCCTAGCTGAGATGTCAGCAGATGTAGGCAAAGCCTTCACGGGGTAGTTCAGAGCGAGACTCACATTGCGTCCTCATGTTTCTGGGGCCAGCAGAAACTTGACAGCCCAGAAATCCTGTGCTTTGCTTGTGCTTTGCAGGAGGGAGGGGCATCCCTTGCTTCTGAAAGGACTATTTCTGGCCAGTTCAGGAGCAACAACAGCTGGGTCCGCAGGGAGCCACATCCAGCCCTCAGCATCTTGAACAACATCTGAATGCACTGCCAAATTTTGGCCATGCAACGGAGGAGCGGGTGTGAAAGGACTTAGCAGAAGAAAAGAGGAAAACAAGGGCACCTATCTATGCTACCACTACGATTCACTTTACTTATTTTCCTGAAAAAGAACTAACAGAAATTGCACCTTAACTGCTGAAAAGCAACTCCACTGAGACTGCTGCAAACGCAACTCTACTCTCCAGTAAAAATTAAAAAAATAAAAAATTAACAGGTCACTTGTATGTCTTTAAGTGTTGTCATGTTTCCTTGACTTATTTGTGCACAATAAACTGAATTGATTATGCATCAGGAGTAGGCTTCCATAGAGTACCCACATGACTTAAATCAGAGGATGGAGTCTGAAAGGAAAAATATGAGGCAAACACTACAAAGCAAAGATCCTAATTAATTAGGGAGGCAGACGAATCTCATTTGTTCTCCATTCAGCAGTATTTAAACCCAAACAAACAATAGAACGACTCCCAAGATCACAGACAGGCAAGATTTTCCACTGGAGAAAGTGAAAAGCTATGACGCTTTTGTGATTTACGCCAGTTGAATCTGGTCACAAGGTACAGAAGTCATGAATGTTTTGGTAAGCCTAGGTGATTGCCAAACAAAACAAAAATAGGATCAGGAGATGATTATTCAGCCATACAGAAGAACAAGATGACTAATCACGGAGCTTTTTCACCCCATGAGTGGCTAGGAGGACACTAACCTCTCATCCCATGGTTATGCAACAGCAAAGCAGCAGATAAATCAAAGGCATCAAGATTTTTGTTCACTCAATGCAGTGGAAATACCAGAACCGCACTCCCAGTTATTAAATGCTCAGCTAGATGCAGTTTAATAGAAGCATCCACAGAACAGCACATTTTCTTACCTCTGCTCCGTGTTAAACAACGCAAAGATATGTTTGCTTGACATGAAGCTCTTTTCAACATCTCGCACTTTCAAGTTGTCCAAAGGAAGCATATACTTCTTCTCTTTTTCCTAGGAAAAAAAACAGATAAAAACAACACTGAGTGAGAAGTCTCAAAGAAGCCTGACCTCAGCCAGCTCTGTTTAGTTGGTGATGCCTTCAGTACATTTATTATAGTAAGAGAATATCCAAAACTGAAAGGTCTGCTTATCTTTCATAGGCATACCTGCAACAGAAATGAAACCTCAATTCTAGTTCTGATTCTCCTGATCCTTTTAAAACATTTCCATACAAAAATTCTGTCTCAAACACATAAGCGTATACATTTGTTATTCTTCATTCCTCCGAATTCTAAAAAGAAAAGGGTCAGAGGTAACTAAAACAACAGTATCTAATCAATACAGAGCTCTTCTACCATGTCTGCGTAGCAACTGGAGTAACCTGTGACATAAAATTAATCTCTATCTAGAATTACTATTATTAATTATTTAGGGGTGGCATTTGATGATCCCAGGGATAAATTTTCATTCCTCCAGTGGAAAATACAAAAATCACACAAGCCAATCAAAATCATACCATTGTCAAGATTTTAGATATACACCATACACAAACAAAACCAGACTCTCCTCTAACCAGCTTGTTCTTCAAACAGCAGGAATGATATATTCGCTCTTGCTGCAGCCAACTCTTTTTGCATTTTCATCACAACTCTCGTTTACAGCACATTCTTATTTACAGCAAGATCACTATAATTTCATCTTTTCTAGGTTTCTTGCTTCCTGCCACTCCAAATTAAGGACGAGTAACACTCTCAAGCTACTTTATGATGTCAGGAAAAAAAAAAAAAAAAGACCTAAGATTATTAGCTGTTCCCATTGTGTTAAACCTCCTTGAAGTCCTCGTACCGATGGATAAACCAGGGCAAAACTCTCCATTTTGTTCTGCAAATACACCTGATACTAAGTAGAAGCGAACCAAAGATAAGAGGGGCAACACTTGCATCCTCACACCCTCACTGTGTTTTTGCACATCACATTAAAATTGCTGACAAGGGCACTAACACCGTACAGAGTTCAACAGCTTTCAAAGGCCATTAAGGTACTGATAACAATACACGGTTGGACTAGATGATCTGAAAGGTCCCTTCCAACCTATGATTCTATAAGGCTGGTGCCATTATCATGTCAGCAATGGAGTGGGGAGAGGATTTATGCCCTGGAATTAGCACAGCGGATACCAAATGGAGTTCTCATGAATTTGGCTACCCAATGACTCTACGGGAAGTTCAATAAATCACCAGCGTTGGAAAACTTAGGATTCCTTCACAGTCCCTTATCTGCCAGCATGAAGCAAGACTGACTATTGTCTGTCCAGCCCTCACCAAAACTAGCTGTAAAGTCTACCACCCATCGCTGGAGAACTGTGAACTGGGACATCACTTACTGTGGTTGGCTCAAGTAAGAGACAGGCATGTGATAATAGTTTATTGTATGTCATAGAACAGGGAAAAAGGGGCAAACCGAACTAGGACTCACTTTTTCAATACGTATTTCTCCCAGAAGAAATGCACAAAAGTAACTTCCACTGCACAGAACTGGAAGAAGCCCTAGACAGACTGAGCTGTGTGTACTGCGAGGGCAGATGCAATTCCAGTTGGCTAAGCTTCAGCCGATTGCAAAACTGAACTGGATGAGAACGGACCTAAGAGCGAAACTATAAAAATACAGTGATGTGTCCAACAACGGCTCACTTTCCTAGACAGCTTCGTTAACAGCTCTCAGTAGAGGAAAAAGCATATTTCAAAGGCCCTTCTGGAAAAGCATGGTTTCTACTGTCTTGTTTTGTTGAATATAAAAGTTATCAAATCCAGGGTGGGTGTATTAAATAAAAAGTATCTGATGGATTTTCAAACTGCCTCTAGCTTAGCCATCCTAGAAATTATTACCCACCAAAGATCATACATACGTATACTCTTCACTCTCTTGGCTAACAATGCCAATGAAGGAGTTACTTTTGTGCTAGTCTTTAGCTAATTATCACAGTTTATATCTGTATTCTGCTTCCAGGGAATATATAGTCTCTGAACCTTTGGGGCTCTCCCTGAAGGGAGAATATGCTGTCATCCATTCAGTAAATATTACCACTAAGATAAATAAAAATAAGCAAAGTAAATTCATAATTTACCAGTAAAAAAAGGTAAATAAATAATAGCAAATGAAACTAAATAAAGAATGTATAGATCAGATATTTATGTATAAACATTAGAAGTACACTGTCCTCTAACACTTATTTTTATTGATATGATCTGTTTTGATATCATAAACTTATGTCCTGTATAGTTCTGGTAGCATTTAAAAGGTAACAGCGTGCTAGCGTTGCTGCCATGACAAAGTGACACACACTTGAAAAAAATCCTAGCATATAATTTCAGGAGAACACATATTAAACTTTATTAAAACGGAATCATTTTTTTCAGTTGAAAGCTGAACTGCATGGTAACGTAAGATACTGTGTTTTCTATTTCAAATATTTAGGAAAGGTTATATATAAAAAAAATAATCTTTTGGGCAGAAATATCAATGTCATTTATTTCATCGTAACTAAGAAAAAAACCTAGATTATCTTAATTTTTATTCTTTAAAACTTATCTTTCACTATTAAAGAATATGCTTATAATGATTTACTATTCAATTACCAGAAATTTAAGAAGTTTCTGATGAAGTGTTTGTTCTGACAGACACTATTTACTGACAAACCAAGCAACCAACACATGAGTAAAAACAGAAACCGATGAAAAAAACTACACCAAGGATCCGATTGTCTAAACAAAAATTCCATGAGCGGGAAAGTTTGATAAATGTTTGATGCCAAACTGTGCGAAAGCGTTTCTTCTGTAGCCACCAGGAAAAAGGAAATGCCTACTGGAGGCTAAGAAGTGGTTGGTATTTATTTACGTGGCCTCCTACCACGTGCTGAGACAGAGCAGTTTCCAAGAAAGGGAAATCAGAGGGTGCCGACGCTTGAAGCGAACACAGACGGCATGTCACACATGGGAGGTCAGACCTAAATACTGCTTAATTAGAGGAGAAAGGTATTACTGCAACATCAAAGCGTGGCAGCAAAACCCATAGCAACTTTTTTTTTTGTTCTCTTTCCCCAAACAAAGAGGGAAGAATATGTATAAATGGAGCACGAGCTAATTCACCAGCAGACGAGCCTGGTCTAGTGGGAGGTGTCCCTGCCCAGGGCAGAGGGTTGGAACTAGATGATCTTTAAGGTCCCTTCCAACACGAAGCATTCTGTGATTCTGTGAGCCCAACATCGTTTCAGCCTCAAATCACTTAATATTATGTTACGGTGTTACTGTTCACTCAACTCCTGCTTAGACTTTGGCTGACCCAGCTCATCGTAAGGTCCACGGTGTGGTGGGAGCAGCGCCATTCGGTCAAAGGAGAGCAGCATCTGGGAAGGACAGGTGTCAGGAAGAGCTGAAGGGCCACCACCCAGCCATTACCACCTGCAGATCGCTGTCTCCAGCAGCCATTACCTGTTGTCTGGCAGCCTCATCAGAATCTGCTAATTTACAGAAATGGCAAAGACCAAACCTCCAAGCTGGAAGGCATAAAACATCAGCTTACCCAAAAAGCTTTTGGAGCAGATCCAACAGCAGCAGGGCCGCTGAGGTTTTCATGCTGCCCAGTGTGATACACGGGACCTCACACCGCGAGGGAGGAAGAAGTATGGGCACGCTCACCCTCAGCTGAGCACCTTACATTCTTTTCTTTTGCTCATAGGTGAACGATCTTTAGAATTACAGGTTCTAAGTTATGGAGTACTGCATCCAGTTCTGGGCTCCCCGGTTCAAGAAGGACAGGGAACTGCTGGAGAGGGGACACCAAAGGGCTACCATGATGACCAGGGGACTGGAACATCTCTCTCATGAAGAAAGGCTGAGGGATTTGGGTCTTTTCAGTCTGGAAAAAAGACAACTGAGGGGGGATCTTATCAATGCTTATCAATACCTGAAGGGTGGGTGTCAGGAGGATGGGGCCAGGCTCTTCTCAGTGGTGCCCAGGGACAGGACAAGGGGTAACGGGCACAAACTTGACCATAGGAAGTTCCATCTCAACATGAGGAGGAACTTCTTTCCTGTGAGGGTGGCACAGGCTGCCCAGAGAGGTGGTGGCATCTCCGTCTCTGGAGACATTCCAAACTCGCCTGGACGCATTCCTGTGCCACCTGCTCTGGGTGACCCTGCTCTGGCAGGGGCTTGGACTAGATGATCTCCAGAGGGCCCTTCCAACCCCGGACATTCTGTCATTCTGTGAAATCTTATGACTTGAATTGTGACTAAGTGAATTAATGTGATAGACTAGTCTGGGCAAAAGGGGATTAAGCCCTTGTTTGCCATGTTTGTTTATTATATTTCTTAATGAGCTCATGAAATAATTATATTTCTTAATGAGCTCATGCAATAAAATTTAAATCACAGAGTATGTTGTCCCGTAAATTTGAGAGATCCGAACAGACCTTGACATATGGCTGGGCAAAAAAAGCTCTAGCCGGGACTATCTGTGCATGTTTCCCACCCTGAGAGGCTGACAGCCAAAGAAACAGGGAATGTATGAAGCCTGGGAGGAATGGGGCTAGGCACACTTCTACGAGTGACGACATGCACATAACTGTGGGTCCAGTTTGTCCCCCTCAGCATTTGTTCTTTTTTATTTATAGATTTTTATTTTTATAATGGGGCAGAGAACTAAAGCGTGACATGAGGGGGAAAAACCAGCACATGCTGATCTCACGTACAGACTTTGCCTCTCGTTTTTCTATACGGAGTACAGGAGAAGAAGGAAAAAGTGGGAGGTAGCACGGCCCATTCCTGTCTCTGTGGTATGAAAAAAAAAATCCCCGTAGCGCACCTTAGAAAAACAAACCAACCTGCTAGCCTGGGGAGGCCTTCCCACCCTTGAGACGATGTTTCACCGCTCGTGGGCATAAGTAGCGCTCACATCCTTAATGGACTAGTTCTGTTCCGTGACAGGCGAGTAAGCTGCCAGGAACTGACAGCATGATGTAAATATGCCATATTACAACTGCCCCTTCCTTCTGCAGTGTTTAGAAGTACTAAAAATAAATACCGCTGAAGTCCAAAATGGCACAAGGGATGCAAAAAATACAACAGCATCTCCCCCTTCCCCCCGGCAAGGTCTCAGCCAGCGCTTCGAAGCTAATGAACTTCATTTTAAGCCAGGGGCAGAAATCATTCTCTGCCTTTGGAACTTTGTAGGCTCCGTCAGAACAGCAGCCTAGAAAGAAACCGTGGACACAATGTCAGCTAATGGGATTAAAAGGGCAACAGATTTCCTTTGCTTCAAAGAAAAGAGATTGTTAAATTACTTCATCTTCTTCCAGTTATCAAAGATGATTCTTGTTTTTATTTGTCACTTTGAGATGGCTACTGCGCACAGCGGCAGGGAGGACAAACTCTACTCCTCTTTTCCTGTCCCAAGGAACAGAAGCAAAATTCATGCAGGACAACTGAAATATATGATGCTCAAATACTGAAAGACAGGTCTGAGCCTGAGCATTGCCATAATCGCACTTTCAGTTACGTCACGGGGAATTGAACCAGTTTGCTCACCACTTTGGAATGCTTTTTAGAACACCAGTTGCCAACTGGGGCTTCATGACACCAAGCAAACACTGCCTATACTGACTGTGGGGACCAAAAGTCCAAAGAAATCAAGCTCCCAACTAGAAGTGCAGACCACACTGGAAAAGTTGGAACAAAGGCTGATTTACAGCAGGATTCATTCCGTGCATCGTTTGTACTGAAATTAGAAGTCTCAAAAGTAATTACTGCGCACTGATAGCAAACATGGGTATCCATGAAATTCCTCTGTCATTAGTATCAAGCGTTAGCAAGTACTAGGCATTAATCACAGAATCATAGAATCGCCCAGGTTGGAAGGGACCTTTCAGATCATCGAGTCCAACCCTAACCCGAACTCTGACAAAACCCATCACTAAACCATATCTCTAAGCACCATGTCTGCCCGTCTTTTAAATCCCTCCAGGGGTGGTGCCTCAACCACTTCCCTGGGCAGCCTGTTCCAATGCTTAATAACCCTTTCAGTGTAAGAATTTTCCCTAATATCCAGTCTAAACCTCCCCTGGTGCAGCTTGAGGCCATTTCCTCTTTTGCCATCGTCTGTTACTTGGGAGAAGAGACCGACCCCCACCTCGCTACACCCTCCTTCAGGGAGTTGTAGAGAGCGATAGTGAACTACTTTAAAATCATAAACTGAGGAAAGATGGCTTTGAATTGAAGCTTGAGAACAGCAGATAACAAGGCTGACATTTCTGCCCCCGAAGCAGATTTCTAGACCAGCACTGCACCACTCTATTTGTTTCCATGTCGCTAACTCAGGACTAACACGTACCCAACTCGCAGGCATCGTGCTAGACTTTTTTTTTTTGTGAGCATCTAGTGATGGCAGCACGAGATGAAGATAACCTGCAATCAGGGTGCTAAAATGCGTAGCTGGAACACCAAAGCCAAGGAGCTACTTGGCAAAGCAGTTAAGCAGCAGAGGCAGAAAATAATACCAAAATGAAGATGCTCTACAGTACTGTACTCTTGCAGATGGCTGGATACCTACCCTCATTTTACAGACAGGAACAGACACAAGCAGCAGTGGCTTGTGAACCTGCTAAGCCAGAGCAATCTATATTAAAGAGAGGAGAAGAAAAAATAGGAAGCGTAAGAAAAAGCTGGTGGTGGGCTGAAACTATGCCTGTTTGCTCCTGAAAAGGAAAGGCTCAGACTTGTTTACAGCTCGAAGCTGCTGTCACCGCCAGTGCAGAATAGCCGACTCTGGGGCATCTGATGAAAATGCAAACTACTAAGATGCCTCATAGCAACTTTTATAGTATCTAAATCAACAACCAACAGTTAACCATACTCTAACTTTAAATATACCCGAGAGAATCTTACTGTGTTTCTATTTCAGTTTATTTTTCTCTCTCAGTTTAGAAAGCCGCCCGGCATCTTCACAATGGTCTCTGCTTTACCACGCTTGGCTTTAATGCATGCCCTGAAAAATGGAGCATGAGATACTTCCATATTACTGCAAACTTTTGAAGAAAAACAAGACAAGTTATTTTATTACAGGCAACTTAGCAATGTGGGATTCAGACCTGAACATGCTCCTGGGTACAGCTGTAGAAAACATAATTCTAAACTGCCTATAAAATGAAGAAGGAGCTGCTTTAACAGAAAAACAATGCATACATAAACATTCTAACATTTTTATGAAAAGCACAGCAAAAGAATACTTAATAAGTTGCAGATGATAAGACCATATTTCTTCAACTTATGCACCTCTCCCTCCAGTCTTCTACCATCCACTCCTACGTGGTTTTAGCTGTGGATAATAACGGATTGAAGCCAAGCGCTTTTCCAAGACTTTCTTTTCCTTGACTACTGAAACCAGATTCAAACCACCACAGATTCCAATTCTTCAATAAAGCCTTCTTCATGGGCATCAAGAAGCACTCATAAGGACAAATGATTCCCTACACGCTCAAGTGAAAGTTTTCAGACAAACTTTAGGCAGAAATTTAAAAATAGTTTGATTATCTCACTCCCTGAAACTCCTCCACAGGCAGGTGCATTACACCTCCGTGATGCTCTACCATTCCTCTTCCTGCTCTGCTCTCACCATGTGCCAGGAGAACTCTGTAGCTGCGCTGCACCCCAAGGGATGTACGTTACCTAGAGAGCAGTTTAATTACATGCATCTACACTGACAAGAATGATCCAGTATGACACGGAACTGTCACATATAGGTGTCTACATATAATCAAATATCGACAGGGACATAGAAGAACCAGCACGCAACATATAAGAGAAACAATTCTAGGAAAATGCTAGAGAAAAAAATAATGTGAGCTCTAAATTAAAAATCTCAATACAAAGATGTGACAACAGTTTAGGGTGATAAGTCAGACTATTAGAAGGAAGGAGCACATGGCACAGAGCACAAACACCAAATCTTCTATTCCCTCAGCGTTACAAGATTTCACCCTCTGTCATGGTGGAGGATTAACGAGTTACTTATAGAACTTAAAGCTGAGAATGACAAACCTGAAATTGCAGCTGAAACAGGAAGACCTGATGATAGAATCAAGCTATTTCAGGTTTGAGCTAGTAACTTTTTTTATTTTGCGTGTTTAATATCTTTTCTAGGCAATTAAAAGCACTCCTGGCACTTCTGATTTTAAGGCAATCTTTCCTAAACTTTTCTTTACATATCTGCTTGTTTTTCCCTATCTTTTCGTACCTTTTCTCACAACATGTTATTAAAAAAAGATAACGAGGTGTGTTACATCTGTGGTATTTCTTCTGCATTCAGCTATAGGATTACACTGCACGCTAATGTTAAATCAGTCCTTGGTCTTGCCATTCATTTTACAGTCTGTTATTCATTTCCCACAGTGTTTTTCTCTCATAAGAACCGGTATTATATGTGTTTCTGTACAAACTTGTTCAGGAATAGAGACACAAGATTTCACAACTCCGTATTTGAAATACTTCATCCTTTCAAGAAACGGTCACTAGTGTCTTTCTCGAAAGGAGTTTACTATCCTGCTACCTTTCAAGACTTCACAGGAGGAGGCCAATATAGGATCGCCCTACATCACTATTTTCATAGAATCATAGAATGGTTCAGGTTAGAAGGGACCTTAAAGATCATCCAGTTCCAACCCCCTGCCCTGGGCAGGGACTCCTCCCACCAGACCAGGCTGCTCAGAGCCCCATCCAGCCTGGCCTTGAACACTTCCAGGGATGGGGCAGCCACAGCTTCCCTGGGCAACCTGCTCCAGTGCCAAATTTTGCAGCACAACTATCCAACTTTAACTGAGGTTTCACAGGGAGCTGAAGCTGCAGCTTGCATTCATGCAGCACACACCAGAGCAGAACCTCGCAGCCCACCTGCTCAGAGCTGGGCAGCCCTGAATCGCTCCTTCTCCTTGCCTGGAAGGGAAAGATGGGCAACAGCACACAACAATGAACAACCGGAGTCCTTGAGGAATGGCTGTGCTGAGTGACCAAGCTGTCCTTAAGCGGGAGGTAACAAACCTGCTGCAGACTAAACCAGATTAACAGCTTTCCCATTATCCATCTCTCATTTCCCTCAATAATGAGCAGTGGCTGAGCAGGCATCCCATTGTATTAGTGCAGATCCTGAGTGGCTGGATTTTGGAAAAATAAAAAAATCCAGTTATTTCACTGGTACTCCCTGTGCCTTTACATAATCAGTGCATCAAACAGAAGTGTACTAGTTCCTGGAATACAGAACAAATTCAACATGATTTAAGATTGCCTCTCTTCAAAAGAGGTGTTTATTTTCACAGGTGGAAGGGCTGGTCTTTCACTGTTCTGTGCTGTGGGGATGTGCTGTCAGTAAAAGGATCAATCTGAGAAAGGGCCTGATGAAGAGGAAATCTCTGTTTAGCTCCTATTAGTTAGGATCTTGAAAGGTCATTTTGAATTTGGGAAATCTTGTCTGGGAAAGAAGCCAGCAATTCCTCTGAGCTGAAGTGGTGCTGGCATTTAAAATTGAGAGAGAGGCCTGACTGATGAACCAGTTGACAGTCTGGAAAAATTCTGCTGGATGCGTCTAGTGGCTGCTCTGAAGGTAGAGAGGGGAAAAAAAAAAAAAGGTATCCTGTGACCTTTTTATCCCTTGTAATGAGGCCTGCTTATGACAGCTTGTTTTTCTCTACTGGTACTCGACTTTTTATTTTTCACACTTCACCTACTGCAGATCATCCAACAATCACATCGGTTTGCAGGAGCGATAGTGCAGGATGAAGGGCTTTGTTGCAGCGTGCCTGTGCTGGCAGAGGACACAGAGCGACAATGACATACCAGTTCCTGGGAGATTCGGCTTTTCAGTTGGCTACAACTTTCCATTCACACAGTTTACAATTTTGCTTATTACATATATATATGTGTGTATACAAATACTTCTATATATACGTACACATACAGACTTTTTGGTGGTGGAATTTTTTTTTCCTTAAAAGAAAAACATAATTCCTGAAATCTATTCTCTTTGAATAGAAGTGCAGCTCAGATTTCAGTCTTGAGAAGGTGACGTCTGGGTGGACGAACCTCTCCAGTTCTAATGACCTCTTGCATTAGGAATACTAAATTAAGATTGAGAAAAAGCAATAAGTTTAACTGTATTTTCAGCTTCCTGGACTCCCTTGAATTGCACATAAAAAGTGAGCCTCTCATTTATAAGCCTCCTGCAATTCCTTGGTAGGTACATGATGAAGATACATCACCCTTGTTTTCTGCTGGAAAGACATTTCTTAGAACTCTTCTAGCTTTTTTGAATGCATTTCAGTTTCTATAAAATGAATCCTAGAAAAGCTGAAACTTAGGAAGCCACCAGATACTTTTCTTTGGGTACCAACCGAAGTATCTGGAGAAACACTAGACCCTTTGTGTGTGCGCATGCGTGCATGTC
>VYZM01015420.1:131110-142356 GCA_013398915.1 Dromas ardeola
AATGATAAATATGCAATTACATAATTATGTAAAAAACATTAAGCAGGATTTTTCCTGAGGCGACACATCTGTCTCTGCAAGACTCCTGAAGATGCAACAAAATACACACACACACGCACGCAAATTAGTTCATAGCATTTCTGCTGCCCTACTTGCTTGTTATCATTAAAAGCTTTCAGACAGCAATCAATTTCACTGTGGTGGAGATTACTGCAAAACGCATTAAGGAGTTCACGCCTGTGGCAATGGTCACCGAAAATATTTTGGAAAGCATCCCAGAAGAATAAGACTTTTTCCAGACATCCAAGAGAAACTCTGCTATGACAGAGCTTCTGGTGTCAAGGCTTCTCCCCCAACACCCCTCTTTTTTTTTTTTTTTTTTTTTTTTTAATAGCAGCATTTTTTTAGAAAGGTACATTTCAGCTTTTTTTTTTTCCTTTCTTTTTTTTTAAATTTTTTTAAGCAAGCCAAGATACTTGGATCATGGAAAACAATAACTTCTGAGACAACTGTCTGAAGATATCTCCTTCCTTGCCCTGCATAATATGTATAATTATACTCTGGCTTCTTAATTTCATCAAAGAAAAGCTGTTGAATTATAACAAAAGAGTGAGAAAGCCACCTGATTCCTCTATCATAACAACATTTCTGGGTTTTTTTTGTAAAATAAGTAGCCCTGGAGATGTTGCTATATTAAATAAACAAAGAAAACTGAATATACCATAATCATCAAGCACTATTTCTACTTTCTACCAAGAACATTACCATCAAATGCTAAGTGGCATATGCCATCAAATCTTCAAGGGCGGGGGTTTTGAAACGTCTCTCAGATTTTGATAAAAGATATCCTAAAATAATTATGGTGAAGTGCAGGAAAACCTGCAACCCTCTGCCCTTGGAAAGTAATAGCTAGTAGGTTCAAGCCTGCGTAGAAACATTAATCAGGAAGACCATTTCCATGAAACTGTCCCAGACTGAAACACTGCTGGAAGCTCATAGCCAAAGTTGTTCCTCAAACTAGCCTTAAGTTGTCTTGGGTTGTAACCCTCTGAAGACAGAGGTCGCTTCTCAATGTACATCATCTGCCCCAGTAGGTACTTGAACGTGAGTGGGGATTCTAGACTTTAACTGAACTCAGAAAAAGGAACCTGACAAGGACAGGCACGGAAACATGGAGAAAAAGGTTAATAGAACATCCAAGACATCATGAAACTATTACACCTTCGAAACAAATAAGAGCTAGAGGAAGGCAGCAAAAGATGCAACTTCAAAGCATTCTTTAAAGCTACTGTCATTAAAAATGTGACAACAAGGTGTTGAGCAGTGTTAGTCTACTACCGACTCCTACTACTAGGTTGTACGTGTGGAGGGAAGTGTGTGTAGGAGAGCTGGCAAACATGGTGGTTTTCAATCTGCAGATGCTGCATAATAAATGAAAATGTTCAAGTGCCATTCACCCGCTTTTTCCAGACAACAGCATGTTGGTTTTTCACATGCGAATGCGTGTACCATGAAGGACACTGGACACATAGTGTTGATTGTGCCGCTCAGCTGTTGACTTGCAGCAGCATGCAGAAAACAGAGGTCCTGTTGCCTTAGGCCACCCTGTGGGAAAAGTACGTCAAGCTTACAACATACCTTAACAACACACAACTGAAACACAGGGACAATTTCTGCTGCCTTGGCCACACGCTCCCTTGAAATGCCATGGCAGATGGTGAACTCGGACACAGGTCAGCAGGAAGTGCCACAGTTTGGGGAAGCTTAGAGCAGCACCTCTGGAAGGGAAGAGACATCCTCAAACAGAAATAAGCACCACTCTTCAAGTGTCATCACAGAATGACAGAATGGCCGGGGTTGGAAGGGCCCTCTGGAGATCATCTAGTCCAAGCCCCTGCCAGAGCAGGGTCACCCAGAGCAGGTGGCACAGGAACGCGTCCAGGCGGGTTTGGAATGTCTCCAGAGACGGAGACGCCACCACCTCTCTGGGCAGCCTGTGCCAGGGCTCTGCCACCCTCACAGGAAAGAGGTTCCTCCTCATGTTTAGGTGGAACTTCCTATGGTCAAGTTTGTGCCCGTTACCCCTTGTCCTGTCACTGGGCACCACTGAAAAGAGCCTCTGTATTTTCACTGCTTTTCTGTGTGATGGCAGAAATTGATTAATTTTTTGACAGATCACCTTTGTCAGTTCCATGCATGTTAACCTTTGTGTCCTTGCTCAATCACAGAGCCAGGAGAATAGCCATGCACCAAAACTTTAGAGACCGTCAAATACTTGTCACCGAAGGCAGTTCTCCTGCAGACCCGGTGCAGACAACGCTTATGTCCAGTAACAGATTATCCAAACCTACGTTTTACATCAGGGTTGAACAGAGCACCCAGCTAAGAAACAGCCTAGTGAAACGCTCTGCAAGCATAAACTTCAAGCGAATTTTCAGTCATGTGGTATTAGTTTCTCTACACTGGGGGCGACAGCGAGATCGTGCACTGCCGCAACCGAGCCCTCCGAACAAAGCAGGACTGGCACTGTGCAGCGAGAGGCACCGGAGGGAAGTGGGGTGCTGGAGTCAGGAGAGAACATCTGCGATGCTGCTGGCTGCCAGATTAATTTCCACCAAAGCAGCCACAAAGGCTCAGTCAACCAGAGACTCCATCATCATTGCTGCGAGCAATGAGCACAGCAACTGGGCAATGAGAGTATCTCTCAAGAGCATCAGCACCTGGGAGGAAGAGGCATTTCCCTGGCACCTGCATGGTGGATGAGGTCTTCAGTAATTGCCAGATCAAGAATTTTACAGCTACATTCTTTTGCTATTCCAAAATAACTTCCTTACTAATAATTAAAAAATATTTTTAATTGGGTTTTCTTTACTTTTCTCTGTATCTCTTCCAATCCAAACTAACATCAAGCCTTGTCTTTTCTTGCTATGACATTTTAAAATATGTCATTTCTCCTCTGTATAAAATAACGTCATATTTAAAGAATTCCTGTTCTCCCTTGCCTGGATTTCTGCAACCAAGTGTTATTCTGATTCATACCTAACACCCTCTTTTATTCCACGCTGTTTGCTTAGGGAGGAAAATACAAATTGAATATACCATTGTGTAGACTAGAAGTTGTGTTAGGATGACAAACACCTGCAGTCACTTAATCATCTCTGTTAAGATACTGTCAGTTGGACTCCCCAAGAACACAATTAGGGAAGGAGCTCTTTCCTAAGGAAAAAAAAACCAAAACCAACCAACTCAAACCAATGATCAAAAATAGCTGTACGAACTATCTTCAACACACTCTAAAAATTTGCAATGAGCAGCTTGGATAGCTATTGTTGGTGAAGCGATATTATGAAAATAAGATTTTAAAGAGTCAATAAACAAGATGTCAATTTTTGCCGCAGCAGAACTGTCTATACGTGCTTAACCTCAGCTGTTTCAAATAACCTACGAAACATACAATGTCTTAGAAAGTCTCCAGGAGTTTTAGAACTATGAACAAGCAATGACAATGCAAGAGGTAATGACATTATCGCAAATACAGAAGAGACAACAAAAAAGGTATATTGAAATCTGAAAGTTCAAACACGCCTGCAAAACCACTGATTTTTTATAGTGTACGGTTGTATTGCAGAGGAGAAAGATAACACCTCTGCTCCTCTGGAAGAAAGTGAAATATTTATTAGGAAATGTAGCACTTCCTCAAGAATACAAGACTTCATCAATGCTGACTCAAAATACTGTAGACTATCAAGACACTGGCCTTAAACTTGCAGGACACTGTGATATTTGTAAAGAATCACTCCAAAGTTCGTACACTAATTCTACACAACACTGACATACGGCACCAAATTCCCAGACAGTCAGTCAAAGTTCTGGGCAGGAAACCAAATTCCATGACTTTTTTTTTTTTTTTTCTTTAAACACTATGTCAAAACACTCCTATTACTTGTGCTTTGAAAGATATACTCCATTACTCCTTAATGTCATTAGCTTTTACAGATACTGCAACCAACAAGGAACTGCTGCTGGAAAAAATGTATTGTAACTGTTTTCTAACACTGACATATTGAGATTGTTTCAACATGAAAGAGGCGCGGTGACAACACAAACACAAGTAAGAAGATAACTAATTTAGAAATATAGGTACAAACCTGAATTTCAGCAAGGAATCTGTAATAGTGAAACTGACTATCAAGTATTAAACCCCCCAAGTTTATAATTTTCCACATATAAATTCATTCTAGGACCGATTCTGAAAACTAAATTCATGCAATCAAGCCTTACTGGTGGAAAGCATCTCAGTATTACTCAGTGAACTAATTTCACACACAGTGATTCCTAATATAATCTTGTAACGCGTTCTAAAGTAATAAAGAACAACATTTTAGACAAATGTTTTTTCCACTCATTTTGTTTTCAAGACACTCAAAGATACAAAGTAGGGAGGACAGCTTATTGCAAAGCTGTCCGTGCAACAATAAAAAACACAATATAAAACAAAGAAAATGTTTCATTACGTCCTCCCTCTGCCCCCCATCTCAATATTGAAATAAAATGTTCATTAAAAATATTCCAAGTCTGCCTAAGAGCTATTTAAACATCACATTAAGCAATCTGATTTTCTGTAATCCATTTTTTTTTTACTTTTACATCACCCAAACTCAACGTATATTTTAATTATTTTCTCAATTCATTCGTTTTGTTGAAATAACATTCTCTCCCCCTTTGAGAATATTCCCAAGGTTATAAAAACTAGATTGGCTAGCAGTTTAAATTTGTTTTAAACGTCTAATAATATATTACACTGAAGTAGTTTGAAATAATGACGGGTTTATACTAATACATTACCAAACTATATAAGTACTACTAAGTCCCAGAAAAAAAGTACATATCAATAGAGAAGGCTAAATGCATGTATATTTGAATAAAATACATTACAGAACCATTGCCATTCCTTAAAAATAAAAATAAAAAAAAAAAAAACAAAACAGAAATCCTAGCAAAACCAAGTATTATAAGCCTGGAAAATTTACAGTTAAAAAAAATCCACATTCCCTAATGGAAACAGAATACCTCAAATACATTGCAATCTACCCTGAAATTGCACTTTAGAAATGGGGAGGGGGAGAACCTAATTCAGACAGGGGGGAAAATACACTTTCATCTAAGAACACAAAACTACGATTTTTAAAATCAAATTCATTTGGCAGCTTCATGGAGCCTTTCCAGGAGAACCCCAATTCCCCTCGCTTTTCTTGCATTCCCTTCCAGTTCCCCACACACGCCTCTCACATCTCCTGCCGAGGACGTTTGGTGCAAGAAGTGTTTTTAAAGATAGGAACTACCGAAATGCAAAGACGCCTTTGGCCACAGATCGCATGTGGCCAGAAACCACTACTTCTAGGGACTTTTTGCAGAGAAGGTCACCGTTGGCAAAGGGACTGAAACCATATGGTGCAGCCTTCGAAAAGAGACACTACCTCCTTCCTCAAGCTAAGTGAAGATGGGAATCCAGTGCCCTCCGATATTTTCAGCAAGCGTAAATGAAATCCCAGACCCTTTCAGAACACTAGGACACGAGATCATCTCAAAGAGAAGAAGCACACGATGGAATTTTTCTAGTGCTCGCTGGCAAGGACAAAAATTTTACGTAACAGGCATATGCCTCTTAATCTAAAATAATTATACTCTAATTACCATTAGATTCTAAATTCTCTGAGCTTAAACAACACAGCCAAAAAGATCTTCATTATTTCATTACTAGGATCATTTAGCACAAAAATTGACTGTGTCAGGTGCTGAGTTTCTTAAGAGCACATTTCTAATTAATTTGAAGTTCTCCACTTGTTCCGCAGTCTAAGAAAATCCTCACTGCCCTCCCATACGCACATCCAGACAGAAACAGCACTGCTTAAGAAGACAAAAAAGCTATTAATGACAGAATCACGATACTTGTTCCCTATTTATCCATATCTTAAAGGGGAGGTGGGAGCATGGGGGAGAAGAATCTAGTAAGGAGGACTTTAAAGCAGATTATCTCAAAAGATGAAAAGGAGAACATAGAAAGATCTACTGAGAAGTATAACATGGGGTGACCTGGACAAGAAGCTGTAGAGGTGGAAGTAAGGTTAAAAAGGGTTACGGAAGAAACTGCTGCACAGGTATCTAAAATGTCTGTGGATTGACTTACTAATGGCACGCAAAACAAACCAGAGAAGTTAGAAATTTTCAATACAAAATCAAAATTATTACTTAATTGGTCTAACAGAGACCTACGGGATAATTCACACAATCTGGAAAAGCAACATATCTTTATATTCTTGTTTAGGAAGTCAGACAGAAAATAATTGGAAAAGCGTCATCTTTCATATCAAAGCCACGTGTATTCATGTGGGATTGACACCAAACAGGGAGAGAGATGTTCTGAATATTCCTGGAGGCAACTAAGGAACAAAGAACATGTGCATCACCATCAACAGTGACCGCTATAATGATCCACGGTACAGAACTTGATGATAACGAGGTATTTTAACCATGGAAAAAGCTGACCCACTGCTTGCTTGAGCACTGCTAAGTTCAATAACCGTCCCCTCCCCCCTGATTTTTTCAATTCTCTCAAGTGCCTCAGTTTTGAATCAACAGTTTAAAGCCATAATAGTAAAAACTCTGTGTGTAAACCTCTTATCCAAATTACATACAGCGAACAGAAAAGCAAACATGACTTAAAAAGCACGAGAGTTCCTTGGAACTAAGCCTTACTCTTTGCTATTTACATGGCAGCTAGCATCTTTGCTGTACAAGATGACACGCGATCTTCATCGAAAACACCACCTAACTCAGAGATTCTCAGATGTTTTTCTGGTTTAAGCACATCCTCTTTTCCTCTCTGCTCTACTCCAGCGCAGACAATTTTGCATACCGTAGGCCCGCAGCCGCTAGCTCCTTCTCGCCAGAACTGCTTTTTCAAAGTCCCAGCTCCCATGCCATGCTCCGCAGGAAGGTGCTCGGAGTGGTGTGTTAGACGGAGTTTGGCAGAGGTGCTAGAGACAGAGGCTCTAATGACAGAACTAAAGAACTCAATTTACTAGGAATTGTGCAGCTACTGATCCATGGCTGAAAGGCAAGAGCACCCCATGCTTACCCAGCATGAGAACTGCCAGCCTACAGAATAAGCTGCCAGTACAAACCCAAACGTCGAGAAGAGGGGCATCTGCTTTCCACCACGCAATGGCAAGTCTAGCTGAGGAGGAGACTCAATCCAGAGAGGCACCTTCATGTCCCAGAGAAGAGGTCACCTTCTGGTTCTGCTCCAAAAACAAAGGGGTCAAGACTCTGGGAAATAATGCACCACACCTTCCTTTATCCCCTCCTGGCGGGGTCCCAGCCTAGCCCAGGAGTAACTCATCATCTTTTCCATTTGGTAGGGTAGGGTGTTGGTCCATCATCTCAGCGGCAAATAATTTGCAGAAAAGCATCGCTTCACATGTCCTAAATGAAGGCTCTAGGAACACGTGCACTGCACACAGCGAAGAGGGTCATTATGGAAATAATAAAGAATTTAGAATTCTAAGTTTCATGTAACTTGTGACAATAAAGTGTTGGTTATCCCCAAATTAGGCTTGTTATATAAACTATCCCTAAACTGTTAATTTTTTTCATAACCAGGGAGAAACACAACTATAAATGTCTGAAGTCCTTGTTCACATTTTGACCTCAGATGCCTAAAGGCACTTGTTGTGCTCCCACCGTGTGGAATGCCCTCCCACAAAGCACCCATGTGGAATCTTCAGAGGCTATTTTTGAAAAGCACAATAAAGAGGCATTTCTTCCCGGAGTTTCTCTCGTTGGCAGAACAGCTTACTGACCACCTCTGTGGATGCCTACACTTTCCAGAGTTCGTCATACAGATAGGATTTTTTACGTACCCATTACAAAAATCTAACTGCAAATTTACGGGAGTCAACAATGAGACAAAGGAGGAAGCAGGCTTCTCTTTATGTAAGGATGTACCCTTCTTCAAAGTGAAAAAAGAAAATATTATTTCCACGAGGTTTACTGCAAATTTATTACAGCAATTAAACTGTCCAGTGAATCTCTGTCTGTATCAACTTATTTCCAGATTCAAAACCAGATGTAAAAACCATCTTTCATTTAATTTGATTATTCTAACTTGGGTAGAGTACGTACAAACAGATATTTTGGCAACTGGTTACTGATGAGCTTTCCTAACTCTTTAAAGCTGCTCTTGCAATGCTTTTCCTACAGTATTTAGAAGAAAAAGCTAGTGATTAGAAAACGGTTAAAATCCTTGCTCCTCCTGCAGCAGAAAACACTAAATCTCTTTTGCACAGAAAAGCGTTTTTAAACAGGCTTCATTAAACACAGCCTCCCAAGAATCCACCTTCTTGCTGGCCATTGCTTCAGCCTTTTTGTATTTCAGCTGTACAGCAAAGGGTTAGTAAATCCGTCTATACTAAAACGCCCATTGCTGTACTCCACCCATCGGGGCTTCTAACGTTACCAAAAATGTGCAGTATTTTTAACCCGTTGTTGAGCACTGGCATTTAAATGCTTAGGCAACATTTACTTTTTGCCTTTCTGCATTGCATAAAGGATCTAAGCACTCGCTACAAACATTAATTATTTAATTGAAATCTTATTTCAACAATATTTTATTGGTGAGCGAACTTGCAGAGACATTAATTTGATGTTTTCATTTAAAACAAACAAAACCAATACTGCATTCAGTACTGGAAGGTTCTACCTGTTCCTCCAAGCACCCAACTCCCATTCTGTAGCTTTAAAATTAGTTTTCTAGTTTTGAATGTTGTTTTCTCCAACATAAACAGAAGACAAAATCAAACAACTGCCTGACTTCTGCATTTCCTCTGTGAAAACTGATAAACAGAAGATTCTTTAAACAAAGCACATACTTAAGCTACGACCTCCACTGATGCCAAGCATCCTCGAGACTAAGAATTCAGTGTGATTCCAGGAATCCTTTCCTATGGATGTCCCCCCAGCTGCATTAGGAAAGAAAAAAGGAGACCATGCAAAGTTCCATAAAGCCAGGGAGTGAGCCAAACGCTGCCCAGCCGTCTGCTGTGGGGACTGTAGCAGTCCAGTAGATGTAGTTCCTCTTTAGCATCTGGCATTCGCTGCCCTCACACGCTGATCTAATTGAAGACAGGAATTGCTACTTTTCAAAATGCTGTCAAATACACAACGTCAAAAGCAGAGATTTCTGTTCCTTAGCTTTTTCATTATGGTAAAGTTTTGTTTACACGTAACAGATAACAAAATTGCAGACTGAAGTCTGACTTTACGTTGACAGTATCTCCTTACAGTGAGTTTAACAACAAGATAAACAGCACAAACAGGAACCGAATCACAGCTTTTAACTTTTCATCCTATGTTTTAGTTACGAGACTGTTCTTTCCTGCAAAATGTTGGAACCGCTACCCTGAATTTACTTCTCATTTGTCAACCAGGTAATAAAATTAAAAGGGTAGTGCAAAAGTGGGAAACCAAAAGGAAAAAAATTAGATGAACAGACAGCACATTAGATATACTCAGAAACATGAATTAGCACATGGGATGTCTCTCGTAAAAGATGATGTATCACATAAAAGCTACTCACGCTGATGAAGCTTATAGTCCGTTTTCATGACTTTTATCAATAGACAAAGATTGACTAGAATTATATAAAAACAAATAGCAGGAGAGATACTGTACCCAGTCCTGTAACCTATCTCATCTGCAGCGATTACTCCCACACTATTAAATCAAACAAGAACACTCCTATTTGTACAACCCTTATTTTCAGACCAGAGTCATTGTCATCTGTTACACTGATGCTTTTTACCATCCTCATGCCGTTTCCAGTCTCTCTGGCTTATTAAGTGACTCCATGGATGGGAAAATGGCAAATTTCACTTTAACAGAACACAAGTATAGACCAACTCAGAGTTAAATGATTTCTTTCTCTTCCTGTTTCAGTGTGTTAATTTTCTTGAGGCCCCACATTCTAGCAATCAGTAAAATGGATGTGTTTCAACTCAGGCATCACTTCCCTGGAAATACTTACTTATCCCAATGGAAACTTTTCCTAACTGAAAAGAAAGGTCATGGTCACTTATCCAGGATTCTCAGAAGCCAGGTGGCCTAGTGAAAGGTCTTGCAGACAGACTGGACGCACATTCGTACCAGCCTCCAACCACAGGGCACGCACAGGGCTTCACTGTACGCGTGTTCTGTGGTAGATTTTAGACCAGTGTTATCTGAGTTGCGGGGTGTGCGCTCACTATCTGCCTGCCTTTTCCCACTTGGACCTATGGGAGCTTCAGTGGGGTCAGTCGGAGCATAATTGCTGAAAACAGCATCAAGTTTCAGAGACAGGCGGCTTCAGGAATATTCTCATTCTAGTCCAATTATATATGCCAAGATGGCAATCATGACAAAATCCACCAATCCACGGATCCTAACTGATATACATTCACTTCCTCAAGAAAAGAGGATGTTATCTCCAACGGTGATGACAATACAGACAGAGAGCAAGGCTTGAAATACAAGCGAGCTAGTAGATGGTTCAACAACTCTACTGCATGGGCAGATGGCGGTCTGCACCCTCTGTACTGGCAGAGAAAGGACATTAATGCAAAAGAAAGCATTACAGTAATTCTTCCAAGTGTGTTCAAATATCAGCCTCTCTCATTTGCCGTTATAAAGAGAGACAGAATGAACTCAAATATCATTTATTTAAGGATCTGACCTATGAGTAAGATAATCGCCAAATGAATGGAAAAGAGGATCAAAGGAGTGCATCTCCTATACAATGGCAGGTTATCAACAAATCATAGAATGGTTCGGGTTGGCAGGGACCTTAAAGATCACCTAGTTCCAACCCCCTGCCCTGGGCAGGGACACCTCCCACCAGACCAGGCTGCTCAAAGCCCCGTCCAGCCTGGCCTTGAACCCCTCCAGGGATGGGGCAGCCGCAGCTTCTCTGGGCAACTTGTGCCACTGTCTCACCATTCTCACAATAAAGAATTTCTTCCTAATATCTAATCTAAATCTCCCCTTTTTCAGTTCAAAACTGTTACCCCTCGTCCTATTGCTACATTCCCTGATAAAACGTCCCTCCCCGTCTTTCCTGTAGACTCCCATTTTTTTCTGTAGAAAAAAAGTGATGTCTTTTCTCTACAGCCCAGGATAAAACTGCCTTCAAAGCTTTACAGGCGGCGGGGGGG